>JAMAJY010000031.1:124934-389143 GCA_023628775.1 Lecanicillium sp. S3808
TCCAATCTCTCCCACTCTCTCTCTCTTTTTTTTTTTTTTTTTTTTTTTTTTTCAGACTCTTGACGTCGTCCCGGTCTGGCCGCATTTTAGCTCCAAAACTGCTGTTGGTCTACAATATCGAATGCAGACGGCTTGGTTCGGCCGAGATTGACCAACTCAAGATGCTTCTGACCAGATAAAAAGGGCCCGAGGCTCAGTGTGAGATATCGGCTTTCGTTATTTTTTACCTTCTTGAAGTCATGGTATGGAAATAAACCTCGCACCGCCCGATGCGGAAGAGTACGAGAAATATCGCCGAGAAATAGAAGCGCTCAAGGCTGAAATCAGCACTACAATATCGAATGCAGACGGCCGAACAAGGCCGAGATTGACCAACTAAGGGTGCTTCTGACCAGGATAAAAAGGCTCTTGAGCGACGCCTCCGTGAAGCCCAGAGTGAGAAATCGACGTTATTTTTTCGCTTCTTGAAGTCATGAGAGCAAGTCGAGGCTTTGAAGGCCGAGATGGACCAACTCAAGGAAGCTTCGGGCCAGGATAAAAAGGCCCTTGAGAGACCTCCTCGAAGATCAGGGTGAGAAATCGGCGTTGTTTTTGGGCTTCTTGAAGTCATGATGTTGAAGTGTCGTTGTTGCGCATCGTGTGGACAGGCCAACATCGGTTTGGGAGCTAAGATGTGGCCAGACCGGACAGTTCCGTATTGGTCACAATTGTATGATAATATAGTATAAATATCTTATTTAAAATGATATCAAAATGGAAACTAGCATTACTCTTATGTTACCTTGTCTCTTGAACCAACAGTGAGCTTGCAACACCATCGGGCTCACCCATATTTCCAATGCTACTAACAACAACTCTAATGATGAACTCCAATAAAAATTTGCACCGAATTTTATAACGGAAAGTAATTGACAATGCTCAAGTCCAACTTTTCGTTGCATAACAGAGCCAGAACATCGCCAACAGCCCCAGCATTTCGAGCGCCTACAATAGCAACAAGATAATAAACTCGGACGACTCAAGGGGCAAATGCGATGTGAATGGAGGAGAAAATTTCTCAAAGCTTGGACAGAATAATGTCGGTAGTTTGCCTGCATGATCACGCCACGCAGCCAGCCACAATTCTCCCATTTCTGCAGCCAGGGGGTACTGAAAAAGGAAACCACAGGCACAAGAAAGAGGCCCTGAATAGCCGACGGAATAACAAAAATAATTCTTTCGTGAATTCTTCCCGTGTACTGGGATTTCTCTTACGCTCGTGTCTGCTCATAATGTCACAGACAAGACCGAGATTGCCCGTGCACGTCCATCGTGCCACTACGAGCCCGACTTCGAGCGACGACATGAGACCAAATCGTCACGACAAAGAAAACTTATGGGGAGATGAGTTAAGCTAGCCAACCAAATTTCGCTTTTAAGCATGGGTCGGAAATCGCATTTGCGACCGGGCCAGAAGCCGGAACGAAATCGTATGATTTGCACCTTCACAGTTTTCCAACATGGGGGCGTATTACGGCCCAGGCTCCATAACTACTTTGCTTGTGGATCGGCTGTATCCGGCGCTGTGGTTTTATAAGTCGTGACTGTTCGTTTCTACGATAGCGTCAAGTAAATTTGCCCACTCTATGCTACTAGACTTTTCAGTTTCAAAATGAAGGTTGTCATTGCAGGCGCCGGAATTGCCGGTCCAGCAACAGCCTTTTGGCTGGCTAGTCAGGGTCATGAATGCACCGTCATTGAAAGGTTCCCTTCTTTACGTGCAGCGGGCTTACAAGTTGATCTGAGAAAGCAAGCAATCGAAGTTGTGCGAAGAATGGGTCTGCTTGAAACTGTCCATGGCCGCTCAGTGCAAGAGCTAGGAACTATTCTGGTCGACTCCAAAGGTCAGGAAAAGGTTCTCCAAAGACGAAACGACGTCGACGATGAGAGTGGTCAGGGAATGACGAGTGCTTATGAGATTATGCGACGAGACTTGATTGAGATTCTCTTTGATGCAACACGGCACAACGTTGTTTATCGCTTCGGTCTTTCGGTTGCCAGCTACCAGAACCACGACGACAGAGTGACAATTACACTTTCTGATGGAAGTAGAGAGACGTATGACCTTCTCATTTCGGCAGATGGTCAGGGCTCTCGTATTCGCAAACAAATGTTTTTCTATAAGCCAGGATTGGATTACTCGAGGTGGCTTGGTGTCTTTTCTGCGTATTACACGCTACCGAGGAGAGAATACGATACGAGTTATGCGAGAATATACCATGGCGGCGGACGACGATTGGCAATGACTCGGTGGCATTCAGACACCATGGGACAGGTGTACTTGATGGCTATGTCGAATCAAGAAAAGTTTCGAAGAGCACTAGACAGAGATTGTGCAAGTCAAAAAGACGCTTTTTCATCTGTATTCAAGGATCTTGGCTGGCAGGGAGACCGCTTGATGCATGCTCTCAGCGACTCTGACGACTTTTATGCTGATGAGATGCTTCAGAGAAAAAGTACTGTGTGGTCCATGGGCAGGGTAGTTCTCGTTGGAGACTCTGCATATTGTGCGTCGCCAGTGGCTGGTGTCGGTGCGAGCATGGCGCTCATCGGAGCCTACGTGTTGGCAGGCGAATTGGCTATATATGGTGACGATGTTAAAGGTGCTCTTGTATCATACGACAAGGTGCTGCGACCCCTCGCGGATGAAGCGCAGAAACTGCCAAAAGGCTCACTGCAGAGTTGGCTTCCACTTTCAGCTTGGGGAATCAAGAGCTTACATGCAAAGGAATGGGTGCGTAATGCGTCCAGAGCTTTAGGGCTTCCGGCATGGGCTAGGACTGATGCACGAAAAGACGCCTGGGTACTGCCAGATTACCCAGAGATGTGCTGGAGAAAGAGTACGAGCACGTCGTCTCCGCAGTCGATTGCTGAATCTACATGGTCGTCTCGACCAACAACATCTTCTTCCCTTACAGAGGATAGCTGGCGGCCAATGTCTGTTGGGCAGATTGCTGTTGTTAAACGAATGTACAGCGTTGAAAGACCGCACACTGCGGACCAGGATGGTGGGTTTGGTGTCAAGATAATAAGGACCGTGGCAAATAGCAGGACGGCGACGAGATAATTTACGAAAACAAGTAAAGAAATAAAGGTCAGATGTTTTGGATCTTAACATAATGATTACCGTACAGACAATCTGTATATAATACTAGTTGCCTCTCTCATAAATACACTAGAAACTAAACATGTAATGCTTGATACGCGTCATTCGCAGTTCAACCAATCAACGCTAATGTACATCAGGTTCAACGACTTCATTCATTAAAGCCTGGTATTTCGGTTCCGATATTCTTTTCCTTGGCAAACTTGACCAAATGCATGCCGACAACCAGGTCCATCAAGCCCAAGCCAACACTCTTGTAAACAACCGTTCCATCACGCAGCCACCGCACCAAGTGATCCTCGTGTTTCTTTTTCTTGTCACTGTGATCTGATGACGATGACTTGGATTGCTTGATGAATGGCAGCGGAATACTTGGTTTGCGGCTGGATGGAGATGAAGATCTCGATGGGCTCTCTGCTCTAGGAGACTCGCCTCCGTAGACACCAGACATGGCAGATGAACTTTCTTGGAGATCTAGCTTATCGAGTTCGACACCGCTTTCTGAAAATTCCCTTTCGACGTCTTGCAGGCGTAGTTTGTGTAACATAACGAGCTCTCCGAGTCTGTTTCTAGTTAGTTTCGGCAGGAATGGTTTACAGCCAAAAAAAACAACTTACTCAACAAGATGGGTTGCTGGAACTTGGGCCGAGATAATCTCACCAGCATCTCTCAAGACACCATCCAAAGAATCTACAACAATAACTCCGCCCTCTTCAGCATGCTTGTGAAAGTGTCGATGTGGCTTTTCGCTGTGATTCCCGTTATTCCTTGTGGCGAGATGAAGTAGGCCTTCAGGCAGCTCTCTCATTTCCGGCATCAAGCTACCGACAGCCACAATCAGACGACCCTTTTTCCGTCCCTCGTGGTTTGTCAGAATCGAAGCGTCAAAGAGATCCTCGCGAGAAGGGGTGCAGCAGTACAAGACGTCAGAGGCACGAATGTACTCCTTTTGTAGGCGCTCAAACTCGTGAAAGGACGGCGTCAGCATCGCAAACTTGGCCTCACTCCAACCTTCGCGTTCTTTTATATGCGATGGGATAATGGAGAAGCGTTTCATTATTGCGGCGGCGCTGCTTGAGAATCGATGATTGATAATGTATACATGCTTGACAGTGCTTCCGCGCATCATGAGTGCGAGCCTAAGGTGCCAATAGGCTTGGTTGCCGCTGCCAAAAATCGTAATGTTTTTGACTTGGCTGCGCCTGACAAGCAGACATGCCGACGCGAGAGCTGTGCGAAAGGCAGTTAGTGAAGCTGCATGGACAACACCACCGAGTCTTCCATCAGGCGTAAAGAGGTTTAAAACGCCGGTTGGACTAATTGGCTGGACAGAAGAATCGGCCGACGTTGCCGGCGTCGTCAGCGATACAACTAGTTGTACATGCGTTAGCAGCAGACTCTCAACGCATCGCAAGCCGACAGAGATAATACCTTTGCAGCCCATTCCTTCGGGAGCGCATGACGGCAAATAAAACGTCGTGGCCTGTGTTTCGGGATGCCGCGTCGTCACGCGATGCGGTTGCTGAAAAACGCCACTGTCGGCGACTTGCGCGTTGGTTGAAAACTCATGTAGCGACTGCGACAGCACACTGCTAAACTCGTCGAGCTCATCGAGCGTGAGACCCTCCAGGATAGTGTTGACCTGGTCGTCAGACAAGACGGTCAGCGTCATGACGGGCTGCAGCACCGTTTTACAATGTCTTGGCGGCGAATGTGTTGGATGAGCTGTTGTCTGGGGGGGATGAGGCTATCGCGGGGCGGCGAAAAGAGGGTCTGGTCAGCAAATGATGCTGATCGGGCATTGACCTGGCCCCACGGGCCTGGATTTAGCTTAATTATATCATTATTTTCGGATGAACTTTGCTGGATCGAGCTTCAGGAACAGTTACGATGGATTTCGTCATCCAAAAACTGAAAATTGGACATAAGATACGAAAGAATGCCAGTAGGTCGGTATTCGGAGCAAAACGTCCTACAATCTCGGAGCGGCAGCCAAAATAAGATATTTACTTAAACTAACTCTATCGTCTACAATCTACCATGTTTTTCTCATCTCGTCTTTCAACTGCCAGCTGTGCATCGAGCTATTCTCACTGTTCTCAAGGCGCATGTGACCTAAACTCTTTCAGATGATGTGGCTTGCAACCAACCCACATATATGACGCTGGTCGAAAATCGACTTCTTGTGTCCAGAGAGGGTAGTTACTTTTGGTCGATTCAGACATACCAGAGGAACAAGTACGTCCTATGTTGTCATGTTGTACGACCAATATCTCCTGTAGGGGCGTCTCTCTGTCGTGCACATAAGGCTAGACCGACCGCAGACTTCATTGGCCAAAAGTACCAGCTAAGCAATGGCGGATTCCAAGACTGACGCTGCGCCAAGACATGAGCCCTGTTTTTCAAACTGCAAGATGGCCAGCTCCTGTCCCAGCATTGAAGCGTACTTTTCATATATTCTGCCGAAAGGAACCATTTCGCAACAAATATAGCATCAGCATTAGGCGCCGCGAAGCCCTCCAGATTACAGAGATTCGACGCAGAAATGTCGTCCCAGAAGCCCAGCAAATGGGTAATCACACACGCAGCCCTGCGCTTCGCGACCGTTGTCGCAAGCGGCGGTACGATCTGTGTCGCAGCCTACGGCTCGGTACGGTATAATGCGGCAAACCAGTTTATCGGCTCATACGCTGCGGTTCGTATTGACAACGCTGTCGCATCGCACCACACTCAAAGTCTAACTGATGGCGGGTAAACAGGCCTGGTGGTCGCTATTGTTGGATGCTACCGTCATCGCCCTTCTTCTCAGCCGCCCCATCCAGCTCGACTTGTACCGAAGCTCACTGTCACTGGTAGACTTTTTGACGTTTGTTCTCTGTGTAGTTGCGCCGCTCATGGTAAGTCTCCATTACACGGGTCTCGGGAGTGTGGAATGTGGAAGTTTTGAGTCTACTGAGGAATGCGACGCGTACAACGATTGGCTGTTCCGCGCCCGTGACCCTTCAAGTGTAGCCATGATATTACAGTGGTTGGTAGGGTAAGTGTTCTAGCTATTACACGATTTGAACGATCCTCATGCTAAATTTAGCAATAGCGCGTGGCACTTTGTCTTTACGTGTTGCTGCTTTGCTTCACGATTTACGCAGTGGCAGTAGATTGCGAGATTATGCAGAGGCACAGGTTAAGGACTGCGTGGTTGTAATGTCATTTCAAAGATTGAGTGTAAACTGTATCATTGTATACTGAATTTTGCTTTTGAGATAATGCCATCTCTCAACTACGCAAGAGCATTACCGACAATATGACGCGGTCACTCAATTAGGTTTTAAGATCATATGTAAGCCACCCAACCGAGGCAAACCACACAACATCATACAGCTACGAGGGGCTTCATCACAGGAAATTCTTACTCTCGAATTATCCAGTGTAGCCACTAAATCAGAAAAAAATTGTCTTTTATACACCATAAATGCCATATTGCCCGGTACAAGCTGTTAAATATTAGAGCTTGCCGTATAGGGTAGGTAGAAATCTGTGGAGAAGGACCCTGAATGTAGCTTGGACGCAGTGATTCTTCTACTCGACAGTCACCTGATATAACGTGGAATTACACCAAAGAACACAAAAGTTAAAGTAAGCGTAGATTTGCTCTATATTGCTCGTCTAATAGCATCTCGCCGTAATCACCCACAAGGCTCTCCTTCCACCTCATCCCATATGCACATCGCAGTGTCGGTGCAACAAGGTTGCCGGCCCCGCTATATTCTGCAAGTACTTGTAGGCCAAGCCTGGCGGTTGCGTGTCCGAGGCACCTCGGTCAGGGTCTGTGCAGCCACTTTACCTGTGCCAACATAGGCTTGCGCAACCCATTTGCCAAACACCGGCACGAGCTCGTCACAAGGCTCGTCGAGTGGCATTTTGCTCCTGTGACACCCTCAAAGTCCTTCTTCACACAAACATCTCTTCTACGACCGGTTGCCGACTAGTCTGCTACACTAAAACACCAGACGCGCGATTGTCTCAGCACCGTGGCCCACTGTCGAGTCTCCGAGTCGGACACGTCGAGTGTTACCCGCATTGCCGACTCACACAGACCTATACGCCGCGCTTCGAGCTGCTGTGCATTGGCGCCGCTTGATACAACATGGCGGGCATCGAAAAGCTCGAAGTCCACAGCAAGGCAAGTCGAACGAACGAGTGTTTACAAGGTTGTTGCTTGTAGCGCTGGTGCTAACCTCGCACAGTCGTACATTGTTCGATGGGTACGAGCTGAAGCGGGCAACACTCTGTCATGGAGCGTGCAGCCGCATAAAAAGTCCATGTAAGGCAGTCATATATAAGGCCCAGAATACTAGCCTCCAAACACAGCTGACCTCCTCCTAGTCTCTTTGGCATTGTCAAACACCCCGGTAGCGGCGCGACGACCCTGACATCTTCCGGCGACGATGTTACCTCGGGCCTTGCCCAAACCCAAGGAGTCGAGGAGGGCAGATCGAAAAGCTTAAAGAAGGAGACGAATGCGCAAGATCTTTTGGCCAACAAAGGCTTCATACCCATAAAATGGGTTGGCAAATGCGAAGCCGACAAGGTCTCCATGGGCACCTATGATGTCGGATCGGGTGCAGGAGGCATGTACGGCCTCGTCTTTGACAACACCTTTTCCAAGCAAACGTCCAAGACGGCCACGTTCGTTGTCCTGACCTATCCGACCGGCGCCGCGCCCCAAAGCAGCCACCATCTCCCAAACTTGCAGATTCCCAAAGCCCATCCCAGCCAAGGAAGCCTCGGAGCCCAGACCGCACCGCGCTTGGATGAAGCTTCAGCATCGGTTGATAGCCTCCACAACACTGCAGCAGTGGGCAGAGCTAGGTCTGCGTCTGGTAGGAGTGACGGGCCGCCTGCTCACTGTCATTTTGGAAACTTGTCTAAGCGCAGGCGCAAGAAGGGACAAGGATATGCTAGACGCTTCTTTTCCCTGGATTACTCTACCTGTACGCTCTCCTACTACTACAATCGCAACTCATCTGCGCTGCGTGGCGCCATTCCACTTAGCTTGGCGGCGGTTGCTGCCGATGAGAGGCGACGAGAGATTAGCATCGACTCGGGCGCTGAGGTGTGGCACCTCAAGGCTCCAAATGACAAGGAATTCCAGGACTGGGCAAGGGCTCTCGAGCGTGCTAGTAGGATCGCACGAGGCCTCGAGGCATCACCGTCTCTGGAAGTGCCAACCGAGCGCCATGGCCACCGCCGTGAGAGGTCAATTTCGAAGCAGGTTCATGCGTCTCAGGACGAAGAAGCGGAATGGCAACAAGTTGAAACTTTAGTCAGTCGTGTCGTCGGAACGCGTGATGCACTGCGACGCCTTACCAAAGAAGTTGCCGCATTTCCCAAGCCACCAACCAGCTCGCAGTTTCTCTCGCCCAGTGCAGTCGACGAGGGAGAAGGGTACTTTGCTCCGCCTGAGAAAAAGTCGTTTTGGAGACGCAAATCCAGTGCACCTGCTGTTACCTCACCGGGACTGCAACCTTCGTCAGCTTCAAGTCCCCCTGTTCCGTCAATCACTGGCACGAGCCCTGGCGCCGCGAATGGCGACAAGGCATCCAGGAGACGATCCAAGGGCGTGGTCCAGGAAGAAAAGTCTCTCCATGACCATTGCCAAGCGCTTCTAGCTGACCTCGACTCGGTTGTCACCGGCTTCACGAGTGTCATCGGTAGTAGCAAACGTCGACGTCTCCCTCTTCCGGCGTCAGCGGGTGGCCTTTCCCGACTGAGCATGGAGACTACGTCCACCGCCGACGATGAATTCTTTGACGCCGAGGACGCTCAGTCTAGAGTGGTCAAAATTGACGGCAGTGACGATGAATCTGCGGAATCAGAAGGAGAAGACGTGGCATCCATGGACAACTCTTCCGTCTCGTCAATTGACGAAGAGGATGCAGTTGGCCCAGAAGGCACCAACCACTTGTTCCCTCCCAAGCCAAAAAGCCTTACGCCCTTGCCCCTTGACAAGCCCGTTAACCGTCGAAAGGGTATACCACGAGCCACTGTGTTGCCCCCGAGCCTCATTGCCTTTGTACGCAAAAACGTTGGCAAGGATCTCAGTACAATTAGCATGCCAGTCTCTGCAAATGAACCAATGTCATTGCTACAAAAAGCATCAGAGCAGCTCGAGTATGCACAGCTTCTTGATGCTGCTTCGCGACAAAAGTCGGTCATTGAGCGGCTACTTTACGTCACTGCCTTTGCCATTTCACATTTCAGTACCAACCGCGCCAAAGAGCGTGCAATGCGCAAGCCATTCAACCCTTTGCTTGGCGAGACGTTTGAGCTGGTACGCACCAACGACGACGTGCCCGGTGGGTTTAGACTACTGGTAGAAAAAGTCCAGCATCGGCCGGTCAAGCTGGCATTACATGCTGAATCGGCAAACTGGTCCTTTGCACAGAGCTCTGCCCCAGGCCAAAAGTTCTGGGGTAAGAGTGCAGAAATTACGACCGACGGCCGGGTACGTGTTGTGCTGCGGCTACCAGACGGTAAAGATGAGCTGTACTCGTGGGATATTGCTACCATGTTCTTGAGAAATGTGGTCATGGGCGAAAAATACGTTGAGCCAGTTGGTAGCATGCATGTCGTCAACGACAGCACAGGTCACAGAGCTTGTGCAGAATTCCGCGGCAAGGGAATGTTTGGCGGTCGCTCGGAAGATGTCCATGTCGACACTTTTAGCCCAGACGGAAGCAACACGGGCAGCGGCTTGGCCGGCACATGGACGCAAGAACTTCATACTGTTGGCCCTGGAAAGGCTGGTGGCGACGAAATCTGGCGAGCAGGGTCTCTGGTAGACAATGCTGCGCAGACGTACGGCCTGACGGAGTTCGCAGCAACACTCAATGAAGTTACCGGAATAGAGAAGGGCAAGCTGGCTGCCACAGATAGTCGACTTCGCCCTGATCAACGCTTGGCGGAGCAGGGCAAGCTCGACGACGCCGAAGCCTGGAAGGTCAAACTAGAAGAAGCCCAGCGCGAGCGCAGACGACAGATGGAGGAGAGCGGAGACGCCCACAAGCCGAGGTGGTTCGTCAAGGTGGACGACTCTCCCGACGGCGAGGAGGTATGGCGAATCAAGACTGGCAAGGGCGGCTACTGGGAGGAGAGAAGCAAAGGTGCATGGACCGGTGTTGGAGATATTTTTGACGTCTAGCGAGTTGGTTTGTTTGAGAGGTAGATGGCATGCTGTCTAGCTCGTTTACTGTTACGTTGGAAAAGACCACAAGACATTATGTCTAAACTGAATTTGACCTAGAGCTCAAACTCTTGTATTGCGACAAATGACAAATATAAAAAGCGTTGCGAGCGTTGGCTAATTTGCGAGTGATGACACATTTAAAGTGCATGCATCAGAGGACTTGATGAGACACTTGTTCACGAGATGAGAGGCTAAATTATCCATCCCACTCAAAAGGGCATCATTTACAAAGTTGAGGGCTGGGAAGGCTCGCAATATGAACCTCTCGGAAGAAGACCACACAAACACGTCGTTCGACCAGTTGCCACGCGAGGGGCTGTGAGGAAACGCAGATCTGGTTCGATACTGAGAGACCAGCTCTCGCTGAAGAAATGACAAGCAATTTCCAAAATAGAAACCTGGTGGTCAATTTTCTTGCAATTATTATGTCCTAAATAGCATGGGCCTGAAGAATAGGCTGATTACGTATGCGCTGGCAGGGACCCCTTGTCCGTACCAAGAGGGCCGGTATCGTGTGGCCGAGGGAGGGCCACCCCATTATGCGATCGCCGTAGTGCCATATTGCGATTGGCGCGCAACAATGTAGATCCAGGGGACCGGTTCAAGTAGCACTGCCACCGGTAAAAAGACGCAGTGGATATGCGGTTTTGGACAAGGTGAAACGAGAGCGGGTGTACGAGTAAAGCCGATACATTTGTTTGCAATGTGGTAGCTGGGAGATGCAATGCATGGGGCGACGTGAAACGGGGCAGAGTTTAGGTTGTTTTTGTCGTTACTTTGTATGCACGGTGCTGTACGTGAAAATGCAGTAAATCGCACCGCATCTGTAGTTTGATCAGGACGCTTGCAAGATTGGCGTGCATTAGTTTAGTTTCAAGGCGGCTTTTGCTTATGACTGGGCAAGCGGCTGTATGATTTACGCCCCTCCTTCTTTTAAAATACTCTGTAGACAAAAGCAGATAAAGACGAGAATTTGAGTCGTGTGGCTTATTCTTTGTGGAACATGGAGACGTGGACTTTGGTTCGCGAGTGGGCCGTGACGTTGGGATGGACAAGGGAGGGACGAGATTGGCGTGTCTGATAGTCGAGAGAGAGCACCACAGCGCGACGATTGAGTGTCAGTACACTGGTATTAAGCACTTAATTACTCGCACGAAAAGAATAGACCGTGATGGCCAAGCTCAACTGTCTGACCCGCGGCACGCGAGAATAGCCAAGCACGTGGTGTATTTGACCTGGAAAAGATAATCCGTGGAGCCTGATTTTTTTTATACGAGGACATTGTGTGTGGCTTGCATGCAAACGACAGCCTCGTAAAATAGACCGTTGGCGGAGCCGTGAACACGATGACTTTGCTTCTTCCCCGGGTCACGTTCGATTCGTGGCTGTAGTACTTACTGTACGAGAACTAGCAAGAGTCGCAACAGCCAAGGGCGGGTGGTGTGGTGTGGTGTGGTGTGGTATGGTGTTGTTGAAGTGGCAAAAAAAGGGTATGAAATATTAGAACTGACACAAAGGCCGGAGGCTGTGGCCCCCTTTTTTTTCCTTGGGGTGTCACCCAACATCCTACCTAACAAGGTAAACAACCAAGATAGCAGAGTACCTGGCGAAGAATACGGTGGAATAGTGACAGTCAGGGGAATTTCCTAACTGGATCCAGTACCCGAGTACCGTCTCTGCTCGCTCGAACACGACTACCTATGTAGGTACCTATCGTACGGTTTGGCACATCTCCCTGGCCATCTGGTGCTGCAAAATAAGCCTTGGAAGTGGAAAGTCGTGCGTCGCCAAGCCGTTCGGAGCGTTCGGTAGCCTTGGAAGGCGATTCCAAACCCAAATTCTAGCCCCTCGACGACCGCCGGCCGGAGGATTCTGGCCTGGAATGCACTAAACAATGAGCCTATAATGATCCAGTGCGCAGAGATTTCAGCACCAGCAGTTAGAGAGGTAAGGTAGGCAGGCTCCTATGGGTACCGCGTGCACACTCATCTCTCCTTGCCCCTGAATTCTGTAACCTGCCGCTTCACTTGTTTGCTCGTTTTCGACCTCAAGACGCCAATCACTACGAACAAGGACCTCTCGATGCGGTATCTGGTACATGTGCCATCCGCCTCGAAAGGCCCGGCATGCCATGTTTGTGGTACCTGAATCAATGCAGGGGCCACATGCACTAGCACCGTAACCCCTGGACCATCCGCTGCACAGCCCCCCAATCGCGCTTTGTGCCAGCAGGTGGAGCGCCAGTCACAATGGAACCTCGACTCTGAAAAAGGCAATCCCAGCTACGAGTATGTACCATTGTCCTACATTTTGTGTCTGGATGGTACTACCTTAGGTACCGTACCTGACAGAGCCACGCCAACTCGCATCTGCCCGTCGCTCCGCAGCGCCTTGGTCCTTGGTTCCCGCGTTTCGACTGCCCTGGTCTACCACCTGCTATTATTAACTCTCTTGCCTTCCTCCCTTTACGAACCGCTTCCTCTCCCTCTTTTCTTTCCTTTCACCTGGCTCATCTTTGCCACTGCCTCTCTCTTTCTCTCTTTTTGTCATCAGCTTCTTCCCATTCTTCTCTTTTTAATTTTGATAATCGCTCCAACTCGCTCCTTTGTTGGTGCCTTTCGTGTGCTTTCAAGCTTTCTACTTCCATACCCTCTCTCGTCCCGTCTTGGCCACAAGCCATCGTCTTGGCAAATCTGCGATTCTTTGACCAGGTTTCCCCGCGCTGTTATTTTACCAGTTTACAGCTACAGCTTTTGATTCATACGAGCATTTCTTCTTGGTGTATCTCTTGAGCCAATATGAAGTCTTTTGCTCTCCTCTCGGCTGCCCTGGCCGCCATTGGTGCCGTTTCGGCCTCTCCCACCAAGTCTTTCCAGGAGCCTCCCACCAAGCGCGCCGACACCCCTGCTCAGGTGTCTGTTTCTGGCAATGGTATGTTTGCTTCGGTTCAACTCGCAGTGATGTCTGCTCTTCTCGTGCTAACTCGTCTGCAGCTTTCTGGGCCGATGGAAAGCGCTTCTACATTCGCGGTATAGACTACCAGCCTGGCGGTGACGCTGCGGGTATCGACCCTCTCGCCGACAAGGAAATCTGTGAACGCGATATCAAGAAATTCAAAGACCTCGGTGTCAACACCATCCGTGTCTACACTGTCGACAACTCTGCCGACCACACCGATTGCATGAAGGCTCTGTCTGATGCCGGCATCTACCTGGTTGTGGATGTCAACACCAGCAAATACTCCCTCAACCGCGGCAAGCCCGAATACCTTGTTCTGTCCTACAACGCTGCTTACTTGCAGAACGTCTTCGCCACCATCACCGAGTTTGCCCAGTACGACAACACTCTTGCCTTCTTCTCTGGAAACGAGGTCATCAGCAAGACTACCGAGGACTTCACTGCCCCCTACATCAAGGCTGTCACTCGTGACGCCAAGGCTTACATGAAGGCCCAGAACCTCCGTCAGGTTCCCATTGGTTACTCCGCTGCCGATGTTGACCAGAACCGTATGGAGACTGCCCACTACATGAACTGCGGCCCAGACGAAGTCCGTGGTGACTTCTTTGCCTTCAACGACTACTCGTGGTGCTCCAGCGACTTTACGACCTCCCACTGGGACCAAAAGGTCCAGAACTTTACTGACTATGGCATTCCTCTTTTGTAAGTTGCTCTGCGCACCTGCATTCTCTAGTTCGTTGTGGATAGGTTCCGCTAACCCGCCTTCTCTAGCCTCTCCGAGTACGGATGCATTGAAAACCGCCCTCGCGACTTTGGCGAGGTCGAAGCTCTTATGAGCGACAAGATGAGCGGTGTCTACTCTGGTGGTCTCATGTACGAGTACAGCTACGAGGACAACAAGTACGGCATCGTCAACCTTTCCGGCAAGGAAGGCAAGGGTGATGTCGAGGAGCGTGACGAGTTCGACGCCTACAAGAAGGCGCTCAAGAACAACCCTGCCCCTGGCGGCGATGGTGGCGCCTCCAAGTCGTCCAAGTCTTCGGAGTGCCCCGGCTCGTCGGCATACTGGAATGTTGACGCCACCAAGATGCCCAAGATGCCCAAGGAGGCTGAGAAGTATATGAAGGAGGGCGCTGGCAAGGGCCAGGGCCTCAAGGGCAAGGGCTCGCAGACTGATGGTGACAGTGGCATGTCCTCTGGCAACGAAACCATTAGCGGTACCTCTAGCAGCGAGGATGGCGATGACGACAGCGCCGGTGCCGCCCTCCAGGGCTCGGCTCTCGTCACTGTCATGACTGCCCTCTTCGCTGTCCTCGGCTCCTCTCTGCTGTAAATGAGGTAGAATGAGGATTTCAGAACGGATGACTTTTTTGATTTGATGAATTCGGTCTGACCGTTTTCCCATGCTCTTGTAATATTGGTCGTGTACGATGCTATTCTGCAAGACGTATTCGTAGATGGATGCGATTGTCTGGGCGTCGTTTTTCGGGTTTGCGTGTATTAGTCTAGATAATAACAGATAACTCGGGTCTTTTTCTTTGATTTGCATCTCTTCAATTTGTGACAGACAGCGTAATGCAATGTCGGGAATGTTGACTGCCAGGGCATTAAGAGTCTAGGGTATTTACTTGAGTCGTATTGAAGTTTCGCACAGAAGCATTTGACCATGATGGCTACGAGCCGGTCCTATCAACATTTTTTTATTATTGTTAAAAATTTGAGAATGCGTGGTTTGTTCCGAACGTGTAAGGATGAATCTTGCCGGGCTATACTTTGGAAGGAATAAAGTACTATCAAGTGGATGAGTGAGTGGTGCTGTTTTCATGATTCGAATTGATTTGGCCTGGGAGAAGGAGAGTAACTAAAAGGTAAGAGTTATGTTGGAGTCTTTGAGATGTTAAATTGATGAAGGGGGCGTTTTTATACAGGATACTATTGGTGTTGGTATCAAAGACGATGGATATATTTTACATATATAGATGGATGATGCCTAGATTGGTATCGGCTCTGAGGGGATGTACATTGCATCGTTTTGATAGAGTGGTTTTTAATAAGACTTGAAAGATATTTGAGGTTTGTTGTATTTCTCTGCGACAACACTGCGCTCAACGGTTGGACATGCATACTAGATTTATTAAACGCAGCGCGTACGTCGCGACATTGCTGATGCAGACGATTTTCAATGTTTGTCCTCTGGGGTATATGATACTTTTCAACGTAGCGGGAGACGTCACTCCGTGTTTGAGTGTGTGTGTCCGTTTTTCAGGCGTTAAAGTCTGTTTAGATTTTAGCTTCAATAGGACATGTAGGAACCAAATGACAAAATCGGAAAAGGAAGGAGAAGCAAGAGCAGTCCAAAAGTTTGGGCAATGGATGTACATTAAATAGCCCACTGCTTTCCTTTCTCAGCTCCAGTATAATTACTGAACTACCCCAAAAGTCATCTACAAGTACATGTCTGAGCGCTGGACTCTGCGCTGCGCGAGAGTAGCTGGGGGGGCCATGCTTGGAGTATGCTAGGCCGCGTAGTCAGGGCTTCCAAACCTCATAATCTAAACCTGTTATATTGTATCAGGGCCCTGCGAAGCACAGTCTTGGCTGCTCGCATGTGTGGTCCCGTCGGCAACAAACTCTCCACATGTCGCCGCGAGCCCTTTGCCGAACGCATTGCTCATTTGTCTCCGGATACATAGTAATTACCGTAAAGAGTAGAGACTTGCTGTGGCGCTGTGGCATAATAAAGAGCTGGGGTAAATAACTTGGGGTGGTGCAGCAGGTTGCAGAAAGCACGCACGCAGCGACGTGACCCGAGTTGTGAGAGGGGAGGGGGAGCATACTCGTACAAGTAAGCTTGCGCTACGAAATACTTAGTATGGAGTAGGAAGAGTCGCAACGTGGGAGTGGTTCCAAGGAGGCAATACATAAATAGACGTAACGTCTCTGTACCTCGAGCTAATAATAGATGCGGCAGATTCTGTCAGGTCTACTGAATAAATACGTACGGAGTACTGCAGGCTTATTTTGGCAAAAGAGGAGAGAGATAAAAAAGAAGCCTCAAAGAACAGCGAATGGAAGACTGCGACGCTGGTGGGCAGTAGTACTGTACGCTCAGGGTATCATGTCACTTCAAGTTGTTGTGGATGGGTGGATGGGATGGGATGGGATGGGATGGGATGGATGAGGTGATATCAGGCCGGGAGCTCGGGAATACATACAGTGTCAATGGCAAGTAGGCACGGACAGCACTGTACAACTCGGGGTCGCGCCACCACCTCCTCTCTTGGCGTTTGAATTCTTTCGTTTCCAAAACTGGCACCCATCCTTGCCTGGTTCCTCAATGGCACTCCATTTCATTCTGCAGTGTCTCCCTATTATTGCTACGAGTACTCGTATTGCGACGGAGTACTCGTGGTCGGGTGCAAACGGGAAAGCGAGAGCAACAGTACGGATACGGATAGTGAGGTGATGGTGTCACAGAAGTCTGACCAATCTAGCAGGTCCCGAAACGGGATGTATTGTTTCGGCACGGGGGCGAGCCACAAAGATACGTCATAATAATACTAACAAAAAAAAAAAAACGCAGACCTGCGAGAGCTCCTAGACAGCACAGCCCTGGTTCGCCTGGGGTTTGCGTTGCTTTGTTTGGGGGTCTGAGGTTTTTGTTGCAGATGCATGTCTTGCGGCACGGCAATACTGCAGCCTGTGCTGTACGTACCTATATGTATGAGTACGGGTATGCATGTACATATCCGCAGCTCCGCAGAACGACGCATCGCAGAAGTGATTTCACAAAAAAAGTGATGACGCTACCAATTAGTACTCGTATGCTGCAGAGTACAGCTACTCTTACGCCGGCGTGGCCATCCTCCTCCTTTTTTTTGGCCGAGAAGCTGCCCACCATCATTAGCCCCCCGGTCCCACGCTAATAAGAATCAGGGCCCTTGTGCGGGTGGATGTACCGGTCCGTCGTCAGCAGCCTCGTGAGAGAAGCTGGAGATGATACGAGTGACGCTGATGGACCCGGCCGAGGTGCAGCATCACAGATGGACAAAAGGAGAGTGAGTAGGCATACTGTAGGAGATGTAACATTCACCTTTCAAGAGAAGAGTAGCAAGAGGTGACGCCTAACAATACCCGTGAAAGGCCGTAGACAGCGCCGTATTGCCGTCCTCATAATGCTTGGTAAATACCCACTCATCAGGACAACCCATTGATTTTCTGGAAAATGACCCAAGGGATCCCATCCCCCATCCGGGTCCGCAGGCTCACAAGGTGGTGCTTCTACTCGTAACTCGTAGGCTTTCTTATGGCCGTCGCCTGTTCCCATACCTATGTACTCTGTGCTCTGCGAGTAAATTGTAAAACGTCATCAACTCAACGCCATGCAAATCATTCGCCTCTTCCCCGTCCAAGGGCCCAACGCTTGCTTGCTTACTTGCTTACTTGCTTGCCCCATTCCCCAGGTTACCCAAGCCCGAGAGAAAAAAAAAAGTCGTGCATGTGTGCATGGGCTCTGTTCCATGTCAGGCCCCGTTAGTAATCTGCCCAGACCCAGAAGCCGTTGCTAGTGGTTCGCTGTCGCCTTTCGAGGCGTGTCCTCGCTGGCGACGGGCCCCCAAGCTGTCCTGGTGCTGGTGCGCTGGCCGGCCGGGCCCCCAAAGTCCCGCCGACTAGCGGCCCCAAGCTGGAACAGCTGCACAGTGCGGCTGCAGAGAGCCCGCCATGGGGCGCCGCAATTTAAGCCCGTGGTGCGCTGTACAGTGCGTTCCGTACCGCCGGCCCGCCCACCAAAACAGGGTACTATCTAGTTATTCCTCGGGTGACCTGCGAGTACCTGGACGGAGGGGGCGGGACGCAGCCCTGCCCGCCCGCTGCAGAGTATTTTCTGTACCTACCGTAGTACTAGCAGCTGCTGAAGGTAGAAGCCACTGGAAGTCGTCACCGGTGCCAGGACAGTGCCAAGGTACTTCCATCACCAAAGCCCGCAGTCTGTTCTTATTAGGCCCAGCTTGCCCTGTCCGCCCCGTGGTCCCCCCGTCTCCGCCTTGCCTGTGTCGTGTCCCACTGTCAACTTGTCCGCCGTCCACTGAGCAGGCAGCCTGGTTCTTGGTTGGGACCCTCCCCTCCCGCTTTCCCACTCGCCTCCTTTCCCGCAAGAGGTGAAATTTCTCCCACCACTGCAGACCCAGAGCAGACTTTACCCGAACCCCGACCCGGCCATAACAGTCCTCATACTCGTAGCCAAAAAAAATTACGAGACATCGACCTCGCCTTGAACTGACGACAGAACAACTCACCTTGATCGACTTGTCCTGCTTGTTAGCCGCGTCTTCTTCTTCTTCTTTTTGTTTCTACTGCTCTAGCAATAGACTGCGTTTGCGCGCCGGCAACAAAAAAGACGCTAGCTGTGTCATTTCGTTCTCCTGCGTCGACTTATTTAATTTTATTTTTTTTGGTCTGCAGCTCCCAGCACTCTGGCCTCTTGCGCAGACCACGACGCTCCTTTCGGCTATTCTACGATCTCGCTTTTAGCTCTCCATCGCCGACGAACCTCTACGGGCTCCCCGACGGTAAAATAGGTCTTCTGGATTCAGCAAGGTTAGTGCGCTCAGCGTCATTTTCGTCTGCTGCGTGAGGGTTTTTGGGTCAGCACCGCAATGGTGGCGCAACGGCAAGCTGGCTCCAAGACTTGCAAGCCGCAGCCCCTATCGCCATTACTGCAGTACATTCGACCAAAAAAAAAAAAAAAAATCACGGCTACTCAGCTCTTGCACAGCCTGCATGGATATGTTTACATCAAGGTGATGACATATTTGTGGCCAACACATATTTTTTTATTATTCTCGCCTTTGTTCCAAAGCTGACCAATCTTCACCCTTAGACTCCGTAACCGCAACGTCACTGCCGGCCGAGACATTTTACGTCGCATCCCACCTCCCGTCCAAGAACCACCAACCTTCAACGGATCATCATGTCCTACTACGATAACCAGTGGTCTGGCCCAGCTCAAAACACCTGGGACCACCAGGGAGCTACCACTCCTGTTCGTGCTGGTGCGTCGACGCTGGAATCATCTCGTCTGCACCAGGAGACCATGCTGACGGAACCACCGCGCTTAGGTGCCAACGCCCCCCAGCCTCAGGATGACTACGCCTTTTCCTGCCAGTTTGATGGTATGTTTTGTCCCTGGCAGCCGGTCTTGTTGCGTTTTGGCTTTCCATCCCGAGTAAACGCGGCTGGATTACCAATCAACATCGCCGACAAACCCCCCAGCCTACCCTTTCCCTACGTTGCTGACTTGACTTCTCCAACAGAGGTAGACCGTGCCCACGAGAACCTGCAAAAGTCAGGCAAGGGCTATGGTATGGGCGGTCGTCGTAAGTTTCTCTTTCCCTTTAAGCTCTCTTGCCGCTCTATCCACGGCAGCACTAGCATATACTTACCGCATTCTCCTCTAGCAGGCCGACCCCCTCACAACCCCGGTCCCCGATCCCGCTCTGTCAACAGCTTCGACGATGCTCGCGGCCCTCCCGGACCTCCTGGCGCTAACCTCCAAAACTTTTACGCTACCCAGCGACACCAGCCCTCGCGAGGCTCCAACGACGCGGAGCAGGTCATGCAGGCTAAGAGGCGGATGGCGGCTCAGCGGGAGCGAGAGCTCCGCAACCTCCACACGGAGCAACAATATCAGCGAAGTAGGCCTCCCTCTGTTGTATAGCGTTTCACCCTTTTGTCTTTCTGTTCTTCTTTTCTTCAAGAGAGCAATGTCTGAATTTAGAAATGTGCTGGCCACGGGTGTTGCACGCTGCTATGTGCATGTTGCCCAATCTTGTTGACCAGTGACGTTTTCTATCTGGCTGCTTCTCTTCGGCCCCGTTTCTTCGGGAACAGCGGCCAGCTTTTGTGAATTTTCGTGTATGGATCATGGGCTGACCGTCTTTTACGTAGCCTCCCTGCCTGAAGGCCCCCACGCCAATCCTCTTCCCACCAACACTGCACACAGTCATACCACCACCACCAACAACAACAGCAACAACAGCAACAACAAGCACATGACTGAAGAGGAAACTCGCGAGCTCATTGCTCGCCAGCGCAGCGCCCTCTATGGCGAAGGTCCGTTTGCCGACAAGAGCAGTTATGTCGATGAGAACGGCAACATTCGCAAGGGTGCTCCAGGCCCCAGCGGCCCGTCCAGCCTCCGTGGCCCTTCTCCCCTTGCCTTTGACGGTATCGGTCGCCCACCTACTGGCGAAGTCGGTACCCCTGGCTCTGCTACCGACCCATCGAGTCTTCAGAACGACCCTAGCCCTCGCCCACAGAGCACTACCAGCCCTCAGACCTCGATTGGACCCAACAACAAGGTCTTTGACAATGCAGTTGGTGTCCAGAGCCGCACCAACTCCTCGAGCCCAACTGGTGCTTCGCCTCCTCGCGACCTCGCTCCCGGTTCCAAGCCCGGCCAGCAGAATGCCACTGTTGCACCCATTGGCACTCGCCCAGTTGGAGCTGGCGCCCAGGCCAAGCGATCTACCACTCCCATGGGTAGCTCTGGAGGTTGGGGCCGTGGCAACGGCGTCTGGGGCCAGTCATCCTCTGGACTCGGCGCTCAAGCCAGCGTCTGGGGCTAAACTGACACTACAAGGCGCGTAGAAGCTTTGGGGAACGGGCAGTTGTGGAAAGTTCTTGTTTTTGTTTTGTTTTCATATCGGATATCGGCGCAATGGACTGAGTCGGTATCAGGGCTCAAGGAAGCGTTCATGCATGGAGACTTGGGCAAGTTTGCAACAGGCAAAGGGGTGTTTGTTTTTCGCATATTTTATATCATGGATACCGCTCTTGCCAAAATGGCGGAACCACGCGGCATATACGGGTGCAATTTGGAAGAACAGCGACTTTATACCAAGGGTCTGAATTCGACAGGTGTCGGGAATGGCAGGGTTTTATGCCCATCGAACAAGGCATCCATTAGGAGTTTGTTAAATTTGGTACAGCTAAGGGATGGGCAATTGTGGTTGGCTTTTCGACACGAGCAAGGCGCAATTCGTGGAGCGAAAGAAGGACGCGGGCACGGATTCCATGGATGGGAATGTGCAATGATAGAGACAGGATGGGATGGGGCATGGGTGAAGCAACTGGTTTAGGGATCGTGTGCTCTTTTTGGAGCTAGAGAAAGGATCCGAGACCATGGGCCGGCCAATCGTGGCTGGCAAGCGCTTCCATGCGGATCATGAGTGGTCTACAGCAATGCTTGTTCTTGCACAAAGCGGCGCGAAAAAAAAAAAAGTTTACCAGCGCTTGGCATTTCAACTTCAAACAACGAATGGCAGCATGGCGCGGGGGACAGCATGAGCATGGCGATATTCTCAACAAAAAATGCAAAAAAGGGTGCGAAACTGGTGTTTTTTCTTTTCTTTTACAAAACCCCGTTTTCTACGGTTGGACTGGCTGGGATAGTTTACGATTCGGCAATCTTCTCAGCTCTTGCTTTTTTTCCCTTTCTTTTCTTTTGGTCACTTGGGGAAAGATGTTTATTGTGCAAAGACTGGGACAAGTGGTACATGGGATGGGACGGGATAGGAGTTTGACCTTTTATATCTGGGCTCATATTAATATTTCAGATCGTGATTGAGATATACATACAATACAATGGAGTTTGTTATCGCTATGTCTTTGTTACTCACACGCACCCAGTATTTATGTCTCATGTTATTAAAAGTGATTGAGATTTTATACAAGATTCTAACAAATATTCTACAGATTCTATACAAAAGGTTCCTTGGCTCGGATAATTCATTTCTTTACACGTCGCCAGTAGCAAACAGCTCCAAATGCACCTTGTCAGCCGCAACACCCAAGGCAAACAACTCATCCCGAACCTTGACCATCCACGCCTGCGGCCCGCAAAGAAAATACTCGGCGTCCTCTTCACCAAGATGCAAAACACCCTCATCAGCTAGCTTGCTCAAATCAAACTTGCCACTATAGTCATAGTCGACCCCTTGCTCATCATCCTTGGCAACCGTGTCCAAAAACACCCTATCGACAACAGTGCCCGCGCTTGCAGCGGCCACAGACCGCACATGCCGTCCGTAGCAGACTGCGCCAGAGTGCCGCGCCGCGTGCGCCCAGGTGACTGCCCGCTGTGGGTGGTCTGATGCCTGGATGGACTCGAGGATGGAAAGCATGGGCGTTGCGCCTACGCCGGCGGAGAGGAGCACCACGGGCACCTGGGCGGGTGTCTTGGCTGCGCTGAATGTGAATTCGCCCCGTGGAGGGGAGAGCTCGACCTCGTCGCCGACGCTGTAGCTGTCTAGGAGGCGGTTGCCGACTAAGCCTGGGACGGTGCCTGAGGCGAGCTGCTCGGCTGTTGGCTGCGTGCCATTCGTGGATACGCCTTCGCGCTTGATGGTCACGCGGTAGCTGTCCATGTTGGCGGTCGTGGTTGGGCCGCTGCTGAGACTATACTGTCTGCTCTGGTGCAGATTGTCGAGCTCGGGGATGGGAATCTGCAGCGAGACGTATTGTCCTGCCTCAAAGGGGGCGAGTTTGCGGCCGTCGACTGGCGTGAGGTAGAAGCTCACGACGCCTTCTGAAACGTCCTCTCGGCGCGCAATGGTAAACTTGCGCCAGTCTTGCCATTTCGCATCGCTCACCTCGCTGTATAGCTGGCCCTCGCGCGCGATGAAGACGTCTGCGAGCTGCTTATACGCCGCTACCCACGCCTCTGCGACCTCGGGCGTGAGTGCGTCGCCGAGGACCTCGCCGAATGCGCCGACCAGGTGCTTGCCTACTATGGCGTATTGCTCCGGCTTGACGAAGAGGGAGGCGTGCTTGTGGGCGATGCGCTCGACGGCGTGCTGGAGCTTGGGGAGGTTGTCGATGTGGGTTGCGTAGGCGAGGACTGAGTTGGCCAGGGCGCGCTGCTGGGCGCCTGTTGCTTGGTTGCGGAGGGAGAAGATGTTTTTGAGCTCCGGGTGGGCGGTGAGCATGTTTGTGTAAAAGGTGCGGGTTATGGTTTCGCCGTGTTGCTTTAGGATGGGCGCGGTGGATTTGACAATGTCGATTTGGGATTGGGTTAGGCCGGTGGTGGTGGTGGCGGCGGCCATGGTGGTGGGTGTTGTTGAGAAGAGGCGAGGGCGTGTTGTTGGTTTGGTGAGGGGACGGAGGAGGGGGCGGAGGGATTGGAGTTTGGACATGCGGAGGCAGTGATTGTTTAACGAGTTGAATGATTTGATAAGATTGCTAAGTTAGGTGTCGGCAGTTGAGGATCAGGATGAGGATGAGGATCGTGTAAGTGTGCTTGGAGTAAGTGAGGCGATTTATACGATGAGCAAGAGTTTAGCAGGAAAAGTAAAGTGTTTATATGTAAAATTGTTATAGGAGTTACTATAGATGGCTATAAAAACCTTGACCAAGAACGTGATGCGCAAAATCAGTACATCGATAAGCCCCAAAGCTTTCCTTCGTAGCGAGAAAATGGCCACCCTGTGCGAATCATGACTTCACGTTGCAGCATTCGCCGTTAGAGGCTGGAACCATGGAGGTGGGCTGATGTCAAAGGGACGAACCGGATCGGAAGGAGCGGAGTGGACCCGCGGCTGCCACGCGGGTTCGGCAGGCGGAGACGGGGACCAGGTCGTAGTCGGCCATTGCGGGAGTGGCCTGACTTTAGAATTCGGGCGCGTCTGATTCGCTGGCGCCGTGGTTCGTTTGCGTTACTTTTCTCTTGCCGAGGATCATCTTTTTCTTGTTTTCTTTTCTTGTTTCTCCGCGGACTGGGATTGTGTTTATGATTATTTTGATTTTTTCTTTTTCTCTTTTTAGTCTTTTTGTATGTTGTATTTCCTATTTGGGTGTCTTAAAGAGGCACTCCGTTGTTTGCACGCTTACAAATTCGGCACTGGTTGTAGTCGCATCAGACAGTAGAGTTTTCCTCATGTATCGCTGACCGTAAAGAGAATCCAACTAGCCGAGTTAGCGAGTTTTCCCGGCATATCTATTGCTGCGCCATATTTTCTATTAAGGCTGTATTTTTACAACGGCCATGCCATACGAGAGGTGGAGTGGATATGTGAATGCATGATATGCATTGCATTGCGTCGGGTGATTATCTGGGCGGGGCGATTCAACGTCTCCTCGGAGATGCAGGACCATACTCACAGGTTCAGAGGCTTGAGAATTTGTGAGAATATTGTCGGACTATTGCTGCTGGGCATGTTTCGTGGGTAGCCACCGACTCACTGTTGAGGTGTGGTGTTGTTTGGCAGATAGAGTCTTAGTCATTCTTTTCTATTCTTCAGTTTTCCATTTGTATTTGTTTGAGTATGTCCCATTTTGCAACCCAACTGGTCGCTTCTTATTCCTTATTTCGCTTCGTTACCTCCATTTGGCTTATTTCATGTCTTTTGTTTACACTGTCGTCAGAGCGGATGACGTGTCAAATCAACTAAGCAATCTATCGCATGGTGAAGGAAGTCCCCGACTTTGCCGCGAAGCTTCCAAGTCAGTATTGACTGAACCAATCCTGGGTACTTGTAGCGTCTGCGATTGTGATAAGATGGTTTCGCTGTGTCCGTTACACTATCGGCGTGAAATATGTGAGAAAAGTGGCGCAACTCCCATTGGCGAACCGAATTGGAGACCTTGAGAGCACGAAAATCGACCGCTTCGATACTTCTACATGGCTTTTCTAGCCGTGTCATGGGATGTATTGAGGAGATATCCGCAAGTCGCGTACATAGCAGACCTTGATAGGTGTTTGCGTCTCACGATTTGGAGATTGTGAATCAGAACAAACGCGGCGCCAGCTGGCGGGACCTGAACAGCTGTAGTTTATTTACAGACGGATAGGTTATTTATTGCTCTCCCTTTATTCTTTTCTTCCTTGCCAACTTCTCCAAAACAGGCTACCGTAAAGTTTCCTTTCTTCAGCTTGCACAATGACTCAGATCCTCGAACAAAATTGTTGGGGGCCACAGCAGATGTCTCTGCTGGCGGGGTTAGTAAAGTCAATTAGTTACGACTTATACAAAAACCTTATGATTTTCAGGTTTCAAAAGTCCGGCGAGTATTGCGATTTAAAGCTCGTCTGTAAAGGCGGTGACATCAACGTGCACAAGGTTGTCACTTTCTCACAATGTCCCGTTCTCCGTGAAGAGATATGTGTATGACTTGCTGAGTATTCACCTTTCCTCTTGGGGATTTAGTTAATCAGATCATTTAGGAAGATGAGTCCGGAGGCTATAAACTGACAACGTATTCCGTCGAGGCTGTTTCGAGAATGGTGCTCTATATGTACACCGGCGTCCTTACCAGCAACCTTATGCATAACGACTGCGAAGATGTTATACATGAATTCATAATACACCTTGAATTAGTAGCTCTGTCGTCTGAGTACAGTATGCCTTTGCTATTGGAAGACGCAGAAAACAGTTTCCATGATGCGTTGGAAGCAAGAAACGACACTTACACTATAGCACTCAGCTGCATTCCCCAGCTATATGCAATACAATTGAAAGCGTACGAAAGGTTGAAAAACATAATAATTGGACAGATAAGACTTCGTTGTAATCATCGATCATCTAAATCCAAGGTGAAAATGCTACGAAACGCAATCGAGGCATTTCCCCAGTTTGCTGGCGATCTTGCGCAGGCTGCCTTGTTTGGAACAAGTCCAATCATGTGCGATCAGTGCAGAGTGACCAATTCATTCGACGCCAATTTTACCGATGTGTGTCACGCGTGCAGCTTTTATCGGGTAGGATAATGTAGCAGTTGGTCATGTGTTTGGCTCTTACTGGTTACAACCTATGGCGTTTGCTAGGAGGGAGTGAACTTGCTGGAAGCTTGATTAAATTGGGTTTGCGTTTATAGGTTTGAAGTGGAAATCTCAGTAGTCTATTTTGAGATTGTGTTGAAGCTTACAGCTTCCACTATGTGCAAAATGACATGATCACTTTCACGCACCCAAACAGCGTACACATGGGCATAATATTTTTTCCTCTTTTAAGAAAGTAGAGCTGCATCAATTTCTAACGTTTGCTTCTTGTTGTCTCAGAGTCCAGCCCTCCGACCACAAAGCTCGACAAGTACCTCGACTACTATATCCATAGCCAACCGCTCTCCAGTACAGTTGAGCTTTTCCCAGTAGCTTATCTGAACTTGGCCGTCCGGACAGCCTCTTTCGTTGCTGATGTCAAAACTGGCGACCTGGCAACTAATATTCAAGTATGCGTTCCCGTATCCAGACTCAATTAAATGCTCAACAGGCTTTTCAAGCATACATTGTACGGAGCAGGGGGTTTAACGTGTAAGTTGATTCTGTTACTTGTATAGACAAGACAACAAAAGTAGAATCAATCAAGTCAATCAATTTAATTCAAAAATGTTATATAACTCTGCTTATTCTCCGAGAAAAAAAGACCTTACAGCTCGTAAGGGCAACGTCGACTAACTGGAGGTCGGTGCAGTGGGGCGACAAAAATAACGACGCTACAACAACAAACGCGCAACCTCGACGCGTTACTCTCTCCAAAGTCCAAGCTCGAAATCATGGCTCAGGAAACACAGCCTGCCGCGGCGGCTCCCAAAAAGGAATACAGCCCTCACAAACGGACGAGAATCGTCATGTCTCTCGAGATGGGAATGCCGCCCCGGGAAGTGGCTGCAAGAGAGGGCGTGCCTGTTGGATCGATTCGCGGCATCCGAAGCCGCTACAAGAAGCAAAAGAGCGCCGAGGACTTACCGCGCTCTGGTCGACCGCCTCTGCTTGGGGAGCGCGATAAACGACACCTACTTCGATTAATTACTGAGAACCCGACCGTCACATATAAAGAGCTGCTTGCGCATGCTGGCTTGACGTGTTCAGCGAGAACGCTCAAGCGGTATCTCGAGGCGAATGGAGTTGAGCATAAGCCCTTGGCCAAGGTGCTCTGGATACGCAAATAATAGAGTAAGATCTGTTTAACTACCCAACTTCAAGAGCTGGTCACTAAGTTACTCATTAGCATAGATACCCTCATCGAGAACTCTAGAATTTCACAGTTTACTTATACCACAACACCTCTTCCACCAAAACATGTGCCAAACTGACCCCCACGAACCTTCAAGCCTCCCCCGCATCGCCTCTCACCGTCTTAGACCTCTAGATTTACTTTGCATTAGACAACCAGTCTAGCACGTCCCTTCGTGCAACGCTAACCCACAGCAAGCTTTAGCTTATTCTCCCCGGCGACATTTCCAAGCGGGGAAGACCACCATTTGCACATCAGAATGCGGGGAAACTCACAGCTCAGTCCTCGTGCCAGATGAGACGCCAAGGAGGCTGCAGATCCTTCGGGCAATTACACGGACTCTCTCACAGAGTGCGCTGACATGGCTAGCGTTGTTTCTTATTTCGAGGTTATTTGTCCCCCGTCAGCCTGATGATGTAGCTCTCCTCCTTCTCGTCTCCTCACAATTACTACTTGTCGGTATCACGACAAACAGCTGGGCTTCAGCCAATCTGGCGGCAAAATGGACTTCAAAACAGATCCAGAAGCACAAGTCCACCACAGCGACACTATCAAGCCCACCACCACCAACACGTCCAACCCAGGCGACTTCCAAGAAGCCAAGTACGCCGCCGAGGACCAGCGCCACATTGGCACACTCGATCGCAAGCTTAAGTCTCGCCATGTCCAATTCCTCGCGCTCTCCGGCGCAATTGGTACAGGCCTCTTCGTGGGCAGCGGGCAGGTACTCTCTCTTGCCGGTCCGCTGTCTGCGTTTTTGTCGTATGCCATAACGGGCTTTAACCTCTACTGCGTCATCAACAGCCTAGGCGAAATGGCTGCGTGGCTGCCTATTCCCGGTGCTGTTCCCGTCTTTGCGGCTCGCTATGTCGATCCGGCGCTTGGCTTTACGCTCGGTTGGAACTATTGGTATCAGTTTGCGATTGGTGTGCCGATCGAAGTGAGCGTCTGCGCAGTGATTCTCGACTACTGGCCCAACGACGTACCAAAGGCCGCACTCATTACCGTCTTCTTCTTCGCCATGGTGCTTGTAAACTGCTTTCCAGTGCGCATCTATGGTGAAGCCGAATTTGTGTTTGGTGCAATCAAGCTCACTACCATTGTCGGCCTAATTCTACTTATGCTCATCATTACCGTCGGTGGAACGCCATCTGGGGATGTAATCGGCTTCAGATACTGGAGAGATCCCGGGCCGATGAACGAATATCTCAAAGAAGGCGATCTCGGCCGATTTCTCGCCTTTTGGAAAGTCTTTATCCAAGCAACATTTTCCTATGGCGGTAGTGAAATGGTTGTCGTCGCATCGGGCGAAACAGAAAACCCTCGCCGCAATATTCCCAAAGCCATCCGTCGTGTCTTTTGGCGTATCCTCCTCTTCTACGTTCTTTCCATCTTTCTCGTCGGCATGTGCGTTTCCTCCAAGGATCCCAAGCTCCTCAATGCCATTGACAGATCCGCTCCTGGCGCCGCTCAGAGCCCTTTTGTCATTGCCATTAGCAACGCTGGTATCAAGACTCTTCCTGGCATCATCAATGGCGTCGTCTTTAGCTCTGCCTGGTCTGCAGGCAACTCCTTCTTCTACGCCTCCACTCGCGTTCTGTACTCTGCCGCACTCGATGGGAAAGCACCCGCCATTCTCAAGTTTGAGCGCTTCGGCGTGCCATATGCCTGTGTCGCGGCCACCACGGCGCTAAGCTGCCTCGTCTACCTCAACGTCAGCAACCGCTCCGCCGACGTCTTTTTCTGGATCAGCAACCTCAGCGCCGTCAGCACCCTCATCGTCTGGGCGAGCGTGTCATATACGTATCTACGCTTTTACTATGCGCTCAAATTCCACGGCATTGATCGCAACACGCTTCCGTACAAAGCACCCCTGCAGCCGTTTTTGGCATACTTTGCAATTGCATTCTGCTTGATTGTTGCGTTTTTCAACGGCTTTGATGCCTTCTTCCCAGGCAAATTTAGCGCCAGGACTTTTATTCCGCCTTATATTGACATTCCCATCTTCTTGGGTCTGTTCTTGAGCTACAAGTTTATCAAAAAGACAAAGTTTGTGTCGCTGTCGGAAATGGACCTTTGGTCTGGCAAGGCGGAGATTGATCGCTTGGAACCGACTTGGGTTGTTCCCAAGCCGCGCAATTTCCTGGAGAGGATTTGGTTCTGGCTGGCCTAGGCTTTATTTGAAACACCAAAGCAAGAAGTTGATGACATTTTAGCTACGATTTTACGAGTTAGGGTATCTGATTAAAATTATAACTGTTTCCAAAACCCCTCTTCAGATATTCTGCAGCTGCTTCCTCCCGTGTAATCCAGTCCACCGGTGCCTCTAGTCCGAATTTGCCTTCCTTTTCAAGGTTTTCAATAATCGGATGAATGTCTTTA
This sequence comes from Lecanicillium sp. S3808, assembly GCA_023628775.1. Lineage (NCBI taxonomy): Eukaryota > Fungi > Ascomycota > Sordariomycetes > Hypocreales > Cordycipitaceae > Lecanicillium > Lecanicillium sp. S3808. Next base: position 154,678 of record JAMAJY010000031.1, read on the forward strand.
CTCAGTCTTAGCCGCATGGGGTTGCGATACCAAGGTGCAAAATGAATCATGGCAAGCATGACACGCACTTTGTCTGTCACGTTTGGCATACCTGCGTGCCACAACCTTAAGTCCCGAACCACGAGAGCGCCTTTGTTAATGGTAGGCTGGACTGGCGGACAGGTCTCGGCTCGTTTATCAAGCAAGTCTTGCCTGATGCGTCCACTAGAACGCTCACCATGTGCTCCTTCTTGTGCTGAAATGTCTGACGTGTGAGTTCCGAGCCATATTTCCGTCGAGCCGTTCTCTGGTGTGATGGATACGAGGGGCACATTGACAACAAGTGCAAATGGGTGTAGAGGGTGCTCAAAATCCGCATCTGAATGAACTGGCTGTCTCTGCGGCGACGCACCGGGTAGTGGAGGCATGGCAGAGTTGGCTGAGCAAAATGTCCATTTCGGCCGCGGGCCAAGGACAGCGGTGGTGACTTGAGTCGCGATGGGGTCTAAGCAAAAGTTAGCAATGACAGGCTCAAATGGCACTCATTTTGATAAGAATTGCATACTTGAGAAAATAGACGGATAAAAGTGCTCAGCTACAGGAGGCGAATCCTGTTGCAGGTTGCCAAGGTTGTAGTTGTACGGACCGTCATCTCCACGACCTTGTAACGTTCTCGCATCCTCAACCATCTTGGTGTTGAGGCGATCTAAATCTGCGTGTGGCACAACTTTGTCAATTACCACGAGACCGTCGCGGTGAATGTGCCGCACGGCAATCTCAAGGTTTCTAGCATTAAGGCCACATTTCTTGACTTCTTCGGCAGACGGACGAACAACCGCAGGGCCAGTGGTTGTCTTGGCCCAAGTGGCCAGCGTGCGTCTAATTGGAACACGTAAAACGAAGCGCCGTGCAAACATTTGTGCTGGAAAGAGATGATTCAATACTCGGCTGAGAACCTGGGCTCGGAACCAAAAAATGCTTGAAACCTGTGAAGCGAACCTTTTTATAGCGAAAAGTTTGGTCACAAGGTCAACCCTCCCCAATCGCGAAACCCGAGCTCGGGTTATTTTTGCTGGATTTGGCAACAGAGGCTTGTGGGGTTCACGGGACCCAATGCGATTTCAAATCATCTATGAGTCGTTCGACAGGCCATCCTATGGCCCTTTTCGATGCAGCAAGGTGTCGAATTACTTCGTCCTGGGCGGCAGCATCGCGGATGAATTTCCCACCTTTGCAAATTAGTGCAACCCAAGAGATGGAAGTGTTAAAGAGCGACTTACAAAATGAGATGGGACCATATGCGTTGACAAGTACTGCTGGTACGCTTGTCGTAAACGCAATCCCGCATATTTGAAGGGCATAGTAGTCCAGAAGGTCGTGGATGTTAGGCTCTCGTTCCGGATTCCACTCTGTCGCGCGTAGCATCGTGTCTTGAGCCTGGACCTTTCCGTGCCTTGCCAGAATGCTCGCTGCCACAAAAAAGTAATGCATGGCCGACGCTAACTTCAAATTAGACTTATTTGGGAATATAATATGCAATAAAACATACCGTGATAATCTTGTAGGAACCAGATTTGTGGCAAAACCTCAACCGTTCCGTAGGTTGAAGAAAAAGGACGCACCGAGTCTGGCAGGCTCTCATACCATGCCAAAAGCTCTGCACTGTGCTTTTTCCAAGAAACTTCAGTCATATTCTTACCAAATGCGTCGTTAATTATGCGACCAAGAATAAGAGAAACAGAGTGTAAGTGACTTTCACCCGGGGCAAAATTGGGCGCAGCCATCCTGGTCAAATCCATCTTCAACGCGCACCCCTCAAATAAGCTAAATGTAATGTCTTCACGAAGATAGTTCCAAAATCCGGCCGCTAGCAATCCGTTGCTCGAAGCATCAGCAACATAGCTGTGTCTTGATGCGAGCGAGAACGCTCCGTGCAGGTGTCGATTGGGATCCACCTCCTCTGCTGGTTGTCAACTTGGAACGACATCGCTCGGCAGGCATTAGAAACACACCATGAAGTATTTCATACGATCGTAATAGACATGCTGCCGCAAGAGCAGTTCCGTTGATCAAGCTCTCGTCATCTCCGCGTAGGCCAATGAGAAGACGCACACAGTGGCCGTGGTAATATTCAGCAGCTTCCCTGGCAGCCTTGACTCCCGTCTTGCTCACCTGCACTGCCGCTATTGCAATGACTGCGCTGAAAAGCAATTCATTCTTCAAAGCTAGTTCTGGAACCTCAGTAGCGAAATGTCTCCCTGGGTCGCACAAATCATACCACAGTGCCGGACCGGATATGTATCGATGAAAATAGGCAGCAATTTCCTGATTATGGAGAGCAACCTTGGGACTGCTAGGGAATGGATACCTCAAGACTTTGCCTTCTGTTTTACTTGTTAGATAGTACTTTCTTGGTAAGGTATATCGATAAGGGATGGCTACCCAGTCTTTCCTTTGCTTCGTAGTTTGGCGAAGGATGCGTGGTAGCCGTCCGCCTGCAGTAGCGACCAGACTTGTGGCATTGGGTGCATATTGGTACCGCTTCGTCGCCTAGCGTTTATGAGCTCCATAATAGTGAAGTCTATTGATGATGCTTACATTTCACCTTGCGCTGCCGACAAGTATCGCTTCACGACCAGATGTTAGCAAATTATTAGTTGTTGACTCCTCGGGCGGAGTCCTCACCATGCTACATTCTGGGTCAATTATGCGTAAACGCGGATACTGAAGTCCCTTGAAAGAAACTTACCGGCATTATTCTTTGTGCGTGGCATTGTATACCATCCGTGCTGATGAGTTGTAGGATCAAGCAACCAACCCCTGCTTTGCGTCAAAACATGTAACGTATGGCTCACCCACCCTTTCCCCATGGGGAACATCAAGCTCCACCGCGGCTGTTGTGCCGCAATCATTCCGCATAATAATTAATTTATGCACGCAATATACCGGTAACATGTGAGGCTTGCCGCCAACGAGGAGCCCGAGTTTCTATTTTCTGCCCTCTTCGGAATGGAACTTTAGACTACTATTATATGTAAACGGCAGGTGCCATGAAGCCGAGTCTCGGCTATCACTACGACGGTTCTATAGTTACATTTCAGCTAGTAGGATCTTATCTCTTACGGCACCTCGAAGACGAAGAATACTAATGTCAAAATGTAACAATCCTTTTAATTCCAGTTTTTCGTTAAGAAAATTGAAGACAGCGCTTCGGGTGTTGCAGATATGCAGGCGTCTGGTGCGTCTTACACGGGTACTCCATTCCAAAACGTCAGAGCTTATGAGTTGCACTCTGTCAGACTCTACAGGCTAGAAAACGAATCACAGAAAATTCATTAAAGAGTTAGAGTATACACATTTCGTGATAAATCAATGAATAATGCCTGACCGCTTCGTGAAAATAAACTTTCAACAACAATTATGCGTTGCACTTACACGCAAGGTACGAGTGGGAAGTGTGTGCCTGAACCCGGCTAGAGGAGGAAAGCATCGGCCTTCTAGAATTCATTCTTCTAAATTAAACAGAAAGAAATTTTCTAGAAGAGGCAAATGCTGCGTACTGCACATGAGTTGTCTGGGGGTTAAGCGGAAGCTCTGGCGATGCTGCAGCAGTGGCGCCAGCCCAAGTCTGGGCAAATGTGACGCCGCATAAGAGGTTGGCTTTCTGATCAGAAACCCGAAAAAGACCGAAATCCATTTTTCTTGGCTTTAGTGGAATTTTACATAATTGGTCAAGTCTCGCGGCGTCGTGTCCTTGAAACGAAAGCTACGTCGCCTTGTAGGGCAGTCTCTTCCGATATGGACAAGCACACATATCTCTAACAGCGTACATGGTTCCTGTAAATCCCTGGTACGAAACGGAATGATATTCAGCGTGAAGTATCCCAAATACTTTATGATCTACGCAGAGGATTATCCCATGTTTATGGCAAGTTAAGCTCGGGTTTGTTGAAGCCGGCATACCGCAGTTTCCATTGGTCGCCAGAGCCATGTATTTTTTGCCTGCCGTAGTCCCAATCGAATCAAGTCCCAGGTCAATGCATAAAGTACCGCACCCAAAAATAGACCATCGAATAGAACGCCACAATGATGATACCATGTGAGTGCCTTAAATGGTCCTTAACAGGTTACCAGGCACGTTGCAAGCCACCCCTCCCTTGACCCCTTCGTCCCGAGGAACAAGGACGTAGTGTGTGTAATCGCGAATGCCGATGTTGGCTTTCGGGACTTGAATGCCATGTAAATTACACACCGACAGTGACACGCAAGACTCACTCACACGTTGCCACGTTCTAAAGCAAGTTACGATACAAGTACCGTCAACAGGTTGCCCCCCATCGTATCCGGAAACGGTAATTCGGATAAGTGACAGGGCCATAGGAGGCGCAAGATGAAGGGCTGCGTGAATGATTCTTGCCAGTTGCCTGAAACGGAGCATTCCGATGCACACCCTCTGCCCAGCATTATGCAATACCCCAGACTTGCATTTAGCTCGTAACTCTCCGCCAAGATTGGGGTGCATTAATTCTACAGCATCGTTTTTCCAATATTTTATAACCTACCTTCCTATCTGAGCTTCCAACTTGTTTCATGAAGAGGTTGTTGAATGCCGGATTGGCTGCCGATGGAATCGAAGCGGCATTTCTGTTTGATAAACTTCGTCCCGGATATTGCCGAGGTTGCATTAATGGAAATCTGACCATCTTGTACTAAGAAGGTGAATACCAACACCAAGGTATCGAGGATCCTGCCATGGTGGGGTTCGATGTGTCACAAGTCTACCTTGAAAGATGAAAAAGACAATGTAGCCAATCTAAACAGCTTTGGAGCTCCCCAACCTAGAAGGTGATAGCGCTTGGTAAGCTCTCGGCTCCTTTATGATCGTGGAGTGACGTTGTTCGTGTTGGAGAGGCGGCTTTGGGTTATTATGATTTAGATAAATAGAAGTCATTTTGTCCTCGAAAATAAAAAAGATCCTGCCCGAACCAGCAATTCTACAACCTCTTCCTCAGTGCTTCTTCTCACAAGCAACACTTATCACCTCCCTCAAACTAGAATCCTTGATTCACCATGCGTCTGTCTCTGTTCCTTACCCTCCTACCGGTTGTCCTCGGTGCTCCCACCGTCAAGCGTGATGAGCCCGCTCCTCTCATCGCTGCAAAGGACACCAGCAAGGTCATCCCGGGGAAGTATATTGTCAAGTTTAAGGATGAGTCGTCCTTTAGCGCTTCGAGCGAGGGTGAAATGAGCGCCTTTTCCCAGTCTGCCGATATTGTCTTTGACAACGTCATGAAGGGCTTTGCTGGTGCCCTTGACGAGCAGACTCTAGAAGACCTCCGAAACCACCCTGATGTAAGAGAATAGAAAGTTATGTACTAGAGTAACTTTGAAACGTTGCTGACATTGTCTTCAAGGTTGACTACATCGAGGAAGACACCATTGTAGAGCTCGACGCCTATGTCAACCAGCCTGGCGCAACTTGGGGTCTTGCCCGTCTCTCCAGCCGTAGCCCCGGAGCCAGCACTTACACGTACGATGACTCTGCTGGAGCGGGCACCTGCTCTTACATTCTCGACACTGGTGTCGATGACAGACACACTGTAAGCCTTTCCAAGGAAGTCTCTCCCACTCATCGGCAGCACTAACAGAATATAAAGGACTTTGGTGGCCGTGCTGCCCAGATCAGGAGCTTCATCTTTGGCCAAAATACCGACGGCCACGGCCACGGCACTCACTGCGCCGGCACAGTCGGCAGCACCACCTACGGAGTTGCCAAGAAGACGAGCATCTACGGCGTCAAGGTCCTCGACAACCAGGGCTCAGGTTCCACGTCAGCCATTGTCGGCGGCATGGACTTTGTCGCAAGCGACTCCCGCAGCCGCAGCTGCCCTCGCGGTGTTGTCGTCAACATGAGCCTCGGAGGTGGCTACTCTGCAGCCCTCAACAACGCAGCCAGAAACATGGTCAGCCGCGGCATCTTCCTCGCCGTCGCCGCCGGTAACGATGGCCGCGATGCCGCCAACACTTCTCCTGCTTCCGAGACCAGTGCTTGCACTGTTGGCGCAACTACCTCCTATGACAGCCGGGCCAGCTTCTCCAACTACGGCAGTGTCGTTGACATCTTTGCTCCCGGCCAGTCTATCACTTCCCTCCGCCCCGGTGGTGGAACTGTAAGTCATGTTCCCAACATATGATGTCTTTTCAAAAGCGCTCGCACTGGAGCTATAAGCTAATGTGACCAACCTATAGGCGCAAATGTCTGGCACTTCCATGGCTACTCCCCACATCTGCGGTCTTGCTGCCTACCTTGCTGCCTTTGAAGGCCCCAAAGACCCCCAGTCCATGTGCAGCCGCATCCAGCAGCTTGCTCACCGGGGCATCATCTCTGGCATTCCCGCTGGTACCCAGAACCTGCTTGCCTTTAACGGCAACCCCAACGCTTAATTGGGATGACTGTGAAACATGTGCACATGCTATGCTGATAGCACGGCTTGTAAATCGATGAAACTGGGTATTTCAGAACTTTGGGGCTGAGAAACACACTTTAACATAGGTAAAAACAACTTAAGACATCTTAGATGTGCAAATAAAGAGAAAACATTAGTTATTCATAAAAAGACTGGTATATCCTGCATCGTGACGAACTATATACTTTTCCGATTCATTTCAAAAGTCATGTACATCAGAGACAACATCGCAGTTTAAGTTTTAGTTTTTGTAAAGATTGATCATGATATCCGCCGCCTTTTCACCAACCATGTACGTAGAAACGGCCGTAAACGTGCCGGGAATACGCGGGTAGACAGAAGCGTCCACAACTCTCAAGCCCTTGGTGCCCCGAACATTAAACTTGGAGTCAAGGACAGCCATGGGATTATCGTCAGTGCCAATGGGGCAAGTAGATGAAGCGTGGTGGCCCCAAGCAGTATCCTTGGCATATGTACGGATCTGCTCCTCCGTCTGGACATCGTCACCGGGAAGCACCTCTCTAATAGGCACAGCCTGGTTGTCGAAAGCGTCACGAGCAACACCAACAGCGTCAGCCAGGGCCTGAAGGTCCTTTTCAAAATCGCCAGAACCAGTGTCGAAATAGTTGAACGTGATGTCGGGCACGTCGAGCGGGTCAGACGACGAAAGGCGAACGGTACCGGCAGTGTTGCGCGGGTGAGCCTTGAGAATAGCCCAGCTGAACCAGTCGTGGTCCTCGGTGATGTTGATGCTGTACTGCGGGAAGTAGCCACGGAAGTTGACGGGGCCGCCAAAGATGAAGTTGTCGTATTCATTGTTCTCAGCGGCGCTGCTCTTGTGGAAGATGGCAACTCCGAGACCGCCAGATGCATAGGTGCCGCGGTTGCCGAGGATAGGGTTCCTCCAGCGCTCCAAGCACTCGTCATTGCCTTGGCCAAAGGTGCAGCCGTCGAGGGCCTTGAAGTCCTTGGGCGCCTTGCCCTGGACGACAATCTCGTAGTGGTCCTGCAGGTTCTCGCCGACACCGGGCGAGTCAACAACGACGGGAATGTCAAACGACTCGAGCTCCTCGCGCGGGCCAATGCCACTAAGCTTGAGCAACTGTGGGGAGTTGTACGTTCCTCCAGAAATAATGACCTCTTTGGAAGCAGACGCTGTGCCCTTTACACCGGGGCCGGCGCCCTTGGAGCGAGGGCTGGCCTTGTAAAGGTACTGGCCATCGAGGAACTCGACGCCAGTAGCGCGAGGGACGTCTCCAGACTCGTCAAAGGTGACCTTGGTGACCTGACAGTTCAGACGAACGTCAAGCGGATACTTCTTGGAGCCGTCTCTGTTCTTGGCATCGCGCACAGCGACAACAAACTCGCGTGGGCCGACTCGGACACCATTATCCTCGGTCGAGATGGGAACCTGGTAGTAGCTATTCGTGGTATCGCGAGCCTTGGTATTGGCATTCGCATCACCGGCAAGAAGCGAAGCCAAATCGGTAAGAACAGGAAGAACCTTGCCCGAAGCAAAAGCACCACCAGTGAAGAGACTCAGCAGCTGGGGATCCTTGAGCGGAATCGTCAAAGGTGCCAGCTCCGTGCTCAACCAGCCGTTGTATCCGTGGCCCGTCTCAAGCGGAATACCATAGTTCTTATCCTCGAGCTTGACAAAGTACTTGCGCATATTCTCATGAGACCACGACTCATCACCCGTCAGGCTGGCAATGTTATCAAAGTCCGACTGGTGAGGGTAAATGGCAATGAGGGCATTGTGGGCCGTGCAGCCGCCCAGCGTTCCCGTGCGAGGATACAGCGTGCCGAGCATCTTGGAGCCCGGGGGAGGGTTGAGGCCGGTGTACAAGGTGCCATCGGGCGTCTCGTACGAGGTCTTGTAGTCGCGAGCCTGGCGCTCGTCATCGGCGTAGTGGCGGACAAAGAAGTCCCATGCCAGCTTAGGGTCTTCGGAGGAGAGAGCTGAGAAGGCGGGCACAGTGTAGTTGTCGTTTTGGCCCTGGTCGTCACCGGCTTCGATCAGAAGCGTCTTGTGGCCAGCCATGGCGAGACGGGCTGCCACCGGGCCACCGCCGGCGCCGGAGCCGACGACGACGAACTCATAGCCGGTGAGCTCAACGGCAGCAACGGCCGTTGCGGCAAGAAGGCCAAGAGCCTTTTTGAAGAGCATGCTTTGGCTACTGTGTTCACAGGCAGTGACGGTACTCGATCAAGTAAGTCTTGTGAGCAATTCAATAAGCAGCTGGTCCCAGAGATGGACTCAACAACTAGTCTCTTAAAAAAAAAAATGGTAAGAAGACTCTTTTGGGAAGGAAAACTAGAAAAGGCAACTCAGAAGAGACACAGCGGCACCGGCCGGTACTTGTACGAACCAGTCCCGCCCGTACTATGACGACAAGACCACGACGGATGCGACCAAGCTCGAGGTCAAGCTCGGCTGAGCGGGAGCCAACAGCAAAGGCGCATTTGCTTTCCGGACTCCGCCATGGACGGTGTTAGCACCGTCGACTACGCAGTAGCGCTGGTCACAATGTTTATTGTAGTGGATACTGCTCATCTTGGCTACAAATTTGCAGCCCAGAATTCCGGATGGAACAATGCTGTCAGTATAATGGGTCGCCCGAAATGTCACGACTTTTCGTGATGCAACCCCCTCCCCATCCTGGCCACTCGTAGCACACCACCCGGTCTGCTAGCCTTGCAGTGGCCCCCGATGCTGATCGGCGCCCTCTTTTTTCTTCAGTGGCCCTTCTTCAGGCAACGCCACTAGCGGAGGTTGCTTCTCTGTTCGGAACCCATGCCTCGGAAGGCCCCGCCAAACCATATAAACTCCGGTATTATGACCTGGGAGCAGCCGTCTCTTTTCGAACTAGGGGACGGGACACTCTTACTCCAGAAGAACGCCACTGGCCCGTGGCACCCCTGTTTAAAGCTCGTCTTTCAATTGCTTCGGAGGGCCCAGGTTCCGCTGCAACCTGCTGAATGTGCTGCCCAGTTCCGCTCGACAACGCTCTAAAGAGTAATTAATACGTATATTACCCACCTATTAAAAGCACCCACTATAATTTATTAGGAAAAGCTGCAGCAGTCCAAAATAGGCTGTGCGCTTCTTCTCGTAATCTATGAGTACGTACGTACATACAGGTACTCTTTCCCCTGGTAATTAACACTCAACTAGCGCCACTGCGGCTTGCTGCATTTGCCCATGGCATTGAGCCTCGGTGCTTCTAGAAGCGGGGGAAGAGGACAAGCTTGTTGCACCGCGTATCCGGTCCCTGCATGTGGTTTCTAGCGGCCGTTGCTTTGTTTTATTCGCCTCATTCTTCTCACCAGGTAGTAGTATTCCTGTGACAAAGTAGGTCACCGTTTCGTCTGAACAACTTCGGACCAAAGGATGCGTCATTCGTCATTCGCCCGTGTCGCTCCAACTGTTTGCGTTATTTTGACATTTTTTGAGGGTCTGACATGATTTGCCACGGCCCGCTTTCCCCAGATTCCACACGGCAGTTATCGTAATACCTCGCGTAAGCAAACTCAGAGTTAGATCGCTGCTGAATTTCGTTAATTGCCGGTACAGTGGGACAAGGCGTTTATCAGATGAAAATCATTCACAGTCAAGGTGGCAAAGGACTCTGCAACGAACAAGGCACCGTAGTTGCGAATAGAAAATGATCGCCAGCGCCAAGAACCTCTTTCGTCACTACATATCATAAAGCCCCGCAGAAAAAGACTGCTTGTCGACGTCGACGATATATCGGTTTTAACTGCTATATTGGTTTTGCAATTTAAGAATTCAAAAGATTGAAGGGTATAACAGACGGGCCAAGCTCATGATGGCCCGTTATGTAAAAAGATATATAGTAGACGTCATCTGCAAAAAAAGAACGAATGTTCAACGTATCATGCCAAATTTCTTGCACCAAAGCATTACCAACCACATGTTGGTAAACAATATTCCAAATAAAGTTTTTCCGTTAGAAACCGCCCTGGTAGTTTCCACGGCCCGGTTGGCCACCGTACGGCTGCTGCGGACCGCCGCCACCTCCATATCCTCCGTAACCCCTCGAAGGTCCCATCGGGCCAGGACTCTGCATTCGTTGTTCACCGTATCCTTGGGGTCGCATCATTGCTGGGCTCTGCGTCCTCGGTGGTGCACCGTATCCTCCCGGTTGACCCATGGGGGCTGGACTTTGCATTCGTGGCGCGCCGTAGCCTCGCTGTACTGCCGGTGAACCCATGCGCGCATACGGATCGGCAGTTGCTGAGCGCGGTTGCTGCATTGGGGCCTCGGGTTTGTTGTACGGGGTCATTCCGTTGCTCTGAGCTCGAATCGGGGGCTGTCGCTGTCCTTGATTGCCAATACCGGGACTGGCTGCTCTGTTCTGAGCAAGGGCAGGTGGCGGGGCTCCAAAGTCGAATCGATCCGGCTGAGGGCCTTGTGCCTGGCCATACTGGCGCGGGGCGTTTCTATCGTAAGGCGACGTTGGCGACGTTGGCGACTTATTATTGTACGCTGCAGCTGCTCCAGCTGCCCCGGCTGCACCCGCGGCTCCAAACGCTGCTGCGGCACCTGGAGCATTCTGATTGTTCCAAGGTTGATCATTAGGGGCGCCGTAATTTCCAGGTCCTCCTTGATCCGTGTTTTCTGAGCCGACTTCATGGCCATGTTCCTTGAACCCATCAGGATCGACGCCTTCCTTCTTCAAGCGATCAAGCTCAACACGATCAGCTTCTGCACGCTCTTCCGCAAGCTTGGCATCGCGCTCCCTAATACGCTTCTTGCGGAGGTAGTAGAATACCAAAGTTCCAATAGCGAGTGCAAATACTCCAACGCCACCAGCATACACGGCCACCTTTGCCCCGGTTGGCAAGTCGTTCCATTTCTCATTGACTGATTTAGGCGGTTCCTCGTGGAGTGCCTCATACGCTGTTGAGTTGCCCCTGTAAAGCGTCAGTATGACTGTTTGAACCTCTGAATAAACCTCAGCTTTGCTTACTCTGTAATCTTGATACTCTCCCAGCTACCCGATTTGTCGCCATAAGTGTATTCCTTGCCAGAGCTGTAGTCCGTCACATGCGCCTTTTGCACGTACATGCTATAAGGGCCTGCGCCATAATCGGTATCACCACCAGCCCAGGCCTTGACGCCTGGAGGCGAGTTGGGGTCTCCGGCAGCCCAGATCCCCAGATACATCCTCATAGGGGTCTGCGGATACCTGGCTCCATCCTCGGCGTCCCCGTACGTCAAGATCCGTACAGAGCCTCCGTCAATGAACCACTCAATCTTGTCCTGCGTCCAGGTAATGGTGTAGTTGTGGAAATCACTCTGTGTACCGCCAGGCATGTCGTGGGTTCCACCATGCGTAAAGTCCTCGTCTCCCTTTCCAAAATAGTTTGTGGTGGCCACTGTGTCATTCGCGCCCAGAAACTCCCAGTCGACTTCGTCCAAGTCATCGCTGAGCCACATCATGGAGCTGACAATACCTGTTCCAGGAGCGGCTTTCATCCAGACCTCGGTTCGGCCAAAGAAGAAGTAAAAGTTGGTGCGAATCGTAGGGGAGTCCCCTTGCTTGTTGATGCTGAATTCCGCGCCATTGTCTTGGCTGTAGCTGACGGGCCCAACTGTGGTCTCCCACAGCTCCGTTGGCTGAGAGGTATTGAAGGTGAAGAGCGCCTCGGTTCCAAAAGCAGGGTTGGGAGGACAATCGGTGCGGTTCAACGGTTGGCAATCGGTATGGACTTGGGCAGTCGCAGCGCCAATCAAGGCAGCTGCAGCAAGAATCTTGTGAGAGCGAAACATCATGGTGTCCGGTTTCGTTTGACGATAATCAAAGGGCATACAATCGTAGGCACGGCCAACGCGATTGACTATTCAATTCCTGGAGTCGACAACAGCATTAAACCAGTAAAGAGCTAGTCTTTCGACAGCAACCCTCTGAACCAGCAGAGGGGGGCCAATTCGTCGTAGTCTCGCAGCGCGTGCTGGAGGCGATTGGGTACCACTGGAAGGAGTGAACAGTGGTTTAGAAGAAACGGCGAGGACGAGGCTGCAAAGCTCGAGTGTGAATAATCCAAGCTCGGATGCTGCAGACTAGTCGGCGCTCGTCTAATTCAAAGGAATGACTGTGGTTGGGAATGATGCAAGAGCCAGCATCTACAATCTACAGTGCTCAGCAGCGACCTCTTCTGCAACGAACAAACGCGGCAGTACGGCACTCTCGGCGCAATTTCCAGGGGCCGTCATGTCATACCTTGTGCGCCAAGTGCTTTTAATGAGACAGCCCACGTCGTGCTACTCGTGCGTACACTTCTCCTCGGGGTCGGGTTCTGTTCACCAACGACTGGAATCCAATCAATACAAGTCAGGGGTTGGACGCTGTTGGGCGGCCAGTGACGAGCCAGTATTTGGCGTGGATCTGGAGCGCGAGGTCCCTAGTGGCCCACTACATGCTGTCCCTGGTTGTCCCTGGCCCCATCATGCAACCCCCAAACGGCTTCCACGTTCATCTCCCTTTCCAAGTGACTTTCCACCCAGGAATAACCGTTATTATCATAATATTCTACAATTTCCGACGATAAAAATGCAGCTTGAAATAGCTTCATCTTGAGCACGTTATATCCTCTTTTCTTTCGCGTAAATCTCGCTTGAAATGGGGACGGTGAGTACCATAAAATAACCCAGTACAACTAATCTCCACAAGTTCATTTTGCCCCTGTCGCTACCCTTTCCACATAAAACTCGGCCCTGCCATCTGCCGTCTCTATCTGATGCACTTCTCACATGAGATACGCGAGAATTGCTTTTGGCAGTTTAATCTGTGCTGCTGCTTCTTGGTTTTTGTGTAACTTGTATCAAAAAAAAAAAGTGGTGTAATCTGGTAGCTCGTGTAACCTGGCAGCCCTTTCAGAAGAGATTTTGGTCAGAGACATATGACGTGTGTGTTGGCCGGAGACAGCTAACATCATCATCTTGATAAAGGACTACTCGCACTTTATACAGACTCGGCTATTTTGACTTCAACTGTACAGGTGGTATATTCAAACTAACAGGATAAGGCGCTACAAAAATAATACAAAAGAAACAAAGACCGCAACATATTCTCCAGAGTCATTGAGGCATATTCACCCAAACACAGTTCCTCCGCTAACCAATAACTCCCCTAAAGTCCATGACCTGAAGCATCGTTAGCGCAACATCACAAAAGAATCTTCAGCAGCATAACATTCACTTACGACCAAGTCCCTTGCCTCTCTTAGACACCTCAGCAGCATGTTGCTGCTTCACCTTGGCCCTCCTCGCATCCTCCTCCGCCTCCTTCTCCAACACTCTAACCTCTTCCCTCGCCTCCTTGACACGCCGCTTAGCTTCCTCCAAGGCGCGATCAGCATCAGCCTCGGCCGCTTCCGCATTCATCACATGCTCTCGAGCCCGTTTAATACTAGGGTCGATGTCATCGTCGCGGCCAAACTTGCTCAAGCTCTTCTGTAAAGGACCACCACCACTACCACCACCAGTGCTCGTCTTGTTGTTATGATGTTCAGGCTCGGCAGCGGGAACAGAGTTGTGGTTATTTCGGTGGAATAGGCTTCCTCCCACTCCTCCCCTCTGGCTGCGGCGACGTTCGTTGTTGCTGAGTCCCGAGGAGGAAGTTGTAGACGTTGTGCGGGCCGGGGACGGGTCGCGACGACTGTGGAAGAGACCGTGCTTCTTTTGCACTGGTTCTTGGTGTACGGGTTCCGGACTCGGATCCCGGTGAGAGTGAAATAGAGGCATATTGGGCAAAGCGAATTGTTAGAACGCTTGCTTGCGTAGTCGAAGCTCGCAGTGTTGTAGTGAGTGTAAGTACTCGTTGTGAAGTATAGAAGCAGTAACAGAGTATTAAAGGACAATCACATCATATCACGAGAGCGGCGCAAACGTCATTTAATAAATGTCCGCGGCCTACATGGCAAATTCAGCAAACAAGACTGTGAAATGCTGACCTTGATCCCTCTTCCTGGGGTAAACCTGTTTTGCTCTTGGTCATCAACCAAGCCGATCTTCCGCCAGTGACGTCAAAACCTCTTGCGCCATGGGCACGACCACCACTGACGCACCACCCAGCCCAACGCCACAAACGTACACATACGTTGCACGACGCAGTAATTGGACTATGGCTGATTCGTCCTGGCTGCGACAATTAAGTGAGCTGTACGTGACCCTGGAATACGGTAAATGTATGCAGCCCATAACTGCAACAACCCTAGTGGCGCAGACACTTGCGTCGTTTCTGGTGCAGTTCAGCGATGCCACGTTTTGATCAACAAGGTAATTAATAGGCTGCAAAGCCTGGTTATGCGGGCGGCCTCTTAATAGATAGCATCACTGAATGAGCAGAAACCGAAGAAAAAGACACCACTCACCCCCTGCATCGCAAAAGTTTCAAGGCTGTAAGCTTGGCAATGCCTATAATTAAGACTAGCTAAAGTAAAGAAGCATTACAAAAAAAATTACAAGCCTCCACCACTCTCAGCATCCCATGACACACCCATCAGAAATAGCTGGGGCGTGACAAACAGAACATATATGAAAAAGGAACAGAGATGCAGCCGACCAGCTCCCGTTCACAAAACTCCTTTGAGAGCGAGCACTTGTTGCGCCTTGCTCTCTCGCGGCCAAAGACAGGACAAAGTCGAACAAGAAAATAATGATGATTAGTAGGGGGGAGAAATAAGACAAAAGCTAGAAAAACAAGATATTCCAGATCTGCTCCCGAGCGAGTGGCCAGGTCCGGTTCCACTTGCTCTTGAGCTTGAATATGTACAAGAAAAGGTTAGATTGCAACGATATAAAGTTGGACAGCCTGACAAAGGAAAAGATATAGGAGACAGCCAGTAAAGAGAAAATCGCTTATAAGTGTCGAAATGACAAAAGAAGATGATGGGCAGATCGTTAAGACGTTGTAAGATCAAGCGCAAGGAAAAGGACTCGGCATGCCCCTTTTCTCACATAATGACACACTTGCTCTCTTCCCTCTCCTTCTTGACACTCAGCGCGACTCGGGCCGCCTCGCTAAACGCTTCATTGACGCCGCGGTTCTTCATGGCCGAGCACTCGAGGTAGCGCGAGGCGCCTATTCGCCTTGCGACCTCAAGGCCCTGCTCGTAGGTGATTGTGGGCGGCTTCTCGCGCGGCTCGTCGGGATTGGCATTTTCGTCCGTGGCGGGAGCGCTCGCGCCGGCTGCATCGTCGCCTTCATCGTCTTCTGAGCTTTCGCGTAGATCGCACTTTAGCGCGACCAGAACGAGCTTGACGCCGGGGCAGTTGTCGGCGATCTCGCCAACCCATTTCGACTCGACGTTTTCTAGCGAGTCTTTGCTGTCGACCGAATAGCAGAGCATAATCAGATCCGTATCATCTGGATGACAAGTAAGCATGAGTGATGGAACCGTAGTAAAGTGATATGGCGTTTCGTACCGTATGACAGCGATCGTAAGCGGTCGAATTCCTCTTGGCCAGCAGTATCCCATAAGGAGAGCTCAATGTGAACATTGTCGACAAAGATGTCTAGAAATGACCCGTTAGCCGACACTAATCCATAACGTCGCAGTCGTCTGTCGTACCGTGGACATAATTTTCGAATACAGTAGGCTCGTAAACGGTAGGAAAGTATCTATTTAGAGCATTAGCTTGAAACTCCCAAACGGCAATGGTGGCGTTATCCATACCCTCTCGTAAAGACATTCAGCAAAGAAGTCTTACCGCAGGCACCGTCACCTCTGCATAGAAAAAGAGTTAGCTCGTGTCGCTTTCCAAGCGCTCAGCGCCTCAACTATAAATCAGTATCCTAGGAGACGCACAACAGCACCAGCTTGCGCAGGGCAGTCTTGGATCCGCCACACAGAGGCATTGTTTCGCGGCAGTCGTGACCGGTTCAGGCAATAGGGAGTCTTCGCGCGCGTTTTCTTCGATTGTGCTTCAAGCAGCGCCAAACTCCGTCGCGGGAGTCGATTCGTGTGCTTTCAGGTACTTGGCGTAGCCTGTGGCCCAACGTTGCATCCAAGGTCCCGCTGCGCGGTCTGTTGAGGCAGCACTCGTTTCGCCCGCGTTGTTCGTGTTGCAGAGGAGTGCGCGTTAGGCACTCAATCGCTAGATCTAGTGTCGGAACTTTTCTGGAGATGAGCCCGGTTGCAATGGTTTGTGCGATTCTGCGCAAGGCTAGCAGTGGCGAGGATGAAGCCAAGTTGGAAAATGATGAGGTGTAATGATTTGCGGGTGGAGGACTGGGAGATGATCAGCCCGGCCTGGCAGCGGGCCACTTTCTAACTTTGGGATTACCTAGCCTCAGTGGTCGCCCAGGGGCGCCTTCATTCCACATGGCCGCGGGTGGTGGGCGGCTAGTGTGAGCAGGGGGGGGGGCACAACGACGTGCCATCAGCAACCCGCCGGTGCAACAGAAGTCGCTTGCTCACTGCTGCTTGAATGGCATGTTTCTTGCGAATGGAATTTAACCTCACAGTCTGTCGCTGCTTGGGCAAATGCATCATCTATGCAGGTTAGGTCTGAGCGTAGATCAACGGGCGCGTATCGTCTGCAAAAGGCACTAGTGTACTATCGGAATACTCGAATGGTCTTAGTTTCTATCAGTCATATAATTAAACTGCATGCAAATGAATATTTCAGTCATCGTCCTTCTGGTATCCGCCCCTATTTCGTCCCATGCGAGCACCCAAATCCATGTTGCCCGCTTGTCGATGCAGTCCATTAACGAACCCACGCTCTCCGTCCCGCTCTCTGGCCTTGTCGTCTGCCTCCCTCGCCGCCTTGTCTTCTGCTTCTAGAACAGCAAGGCGCTCACCACGGCTCTGGTCCATTTCATTTGCCGCAGATTGCATGACAGCCAGCTTCCGCTCTCGTTCCTCTTCTCTGGACTTGTCATCAGCCTCGCTCTCCTTCGGCCGTCCATTTCTCTGGTTGCGGAACCGATCACTATCGCGACGATCTCCGTTGAATCGCCGATCCCGTCCCCTGTGATAGTCCTGGTCTCTGGGCCTTCTTGAGTCTTGTGTTTGGCGACCATTGCCATTGGTACGCTCCTCAGAGTCAGATCTGCGTCGGCGACTATAGTTTGGGCTGGGGCTCCTACGCCTTGATCGTTCATCATGTCGGCGCTCAGAGTCTTGCCTGTCACCATTATGGCGGCGGTCGCCAGAACTGTCACGCCTCCTGTGTGAGCTTCGTTCATCTGAATGATCTCTATGTCTGCGCCTGTGGTGGTCTCTTTCAGAATCGCGGTCTCCTCGTCGGGGGCTCCGTGATCGCGAGTGGGATCGTCGCCGTGAGCGGTGGTGGCGGTCGTCGTCACGATCTCGGCTGCGATGACGGCGGTGGTGTCGCCTATGTTTGTCGTCTCGATCTCTCTTCCTATCCTCCTTCTTATCCTGGCCAGCTCCCATGGATGCAAGGAGCTGTCGTCGCCGCGCCGGATCGTTCATCATGGCTTCGTAGGCTGCTTGTTCCTGCCTCTTAATCGCCAAGAGCGGGTCGTCGCGGATCTTTGACGCTGTATCGCGGGTGCTGTTTGCATTCTGGAGTGCCATGAAACTCTCCTCGCCAGCGCCCTTTGCCAGCTTCTCGTGGTCGTCGCCTTTGATCAGGTTGTCGATGCGGCGCTTGCCCAGCAAGTACGCCTCGGTTTCCTCTTTCGTACCAGACTGCCCATCTGTAGGTCCTTGGTACATCCAATCGACACGATCTACCCTCTTCTTTCCTCCTGCTTCCTCTAGTTGTCTCTGCAGTTCCTCTTTGGCCCGTTCTTCCTTGATCTCGTTTATGCGCTGTTGGGTGCGCTTGCGCTCCGCCAGAGCCTTTTGTTCTTCATCGTAGACGGCTGCTTGGTTACGCCTAAGCGTAGGATGGAAAGATTTTTTGAGGTTAAGATCACCGCCTCCCATTTTTTTTCGATTTGCACCCGACAGGGTGTTTGTAGGTTTGCAAAAGTTGGTTGATGGGAGTTTTGAAATTCGGTGGCAACTCAGACGAGGTTGGACCACTGCCTGGCCGCCAACTTTCTGGGTCCACAAAAAGTCCGTCGCCTGCAACTGGCTACCCTGCAGCGATTTTTCAAGTTCTCGGGCGACCAAAATCTGGCATATTGGGACATAAATTAGTTGTCACCGCAGGCTACGATATAAAGCCGGCTCAGGAAATGATCTATTTTTTAAAATTGGGTTTTACCTAGGGGTCGAGGATAACATACGATACTTGCTTTAGCGAAAGTGTGAAAGATGACTTAAACAAAAAGGATCTCTATTCGATCGGTCAAGATTTGTACAAAGTTGCAGAACCAGTCAAACGCCGTCTTCTAATAATGTACAATGATTTATTCTGAAAAATTCCTTCCCTCGATACCATGAATTACCAACTGGCTCGCTTCACACCAGGAACATCGCCCGCCATTGCTGCAAGTCGGAATTTGAACTGTTACGGTTAGCATAAAATGACCCCTTAAGCGCTACTTGAAAATATATCCTTACTCTATTCATCTTAAAGTCACTCAACACACCACGGCCCTTACCGCCCATTATGCAGCGGTTTCGAATCTGCGTTGGTCGGGTGTAGCAGTGCATCTGCGACAATTGCAGCTGAGCTTCGGCGCGAACGCGAGGCGAAAGGGTCGTATTTCGGATCATATATCGCAGAGCTTGTCTACAAATCAAAAGAGTTAGTACGTTGTCCTCAATCGCCGCATTTCAGAGAGGTGACATGGGTTGCAAATGCCACCACGGGGTAGCGGTAGGGGATGACGGGCAATTACCTTTCTGGCTCGAACTGCTCAAAGACTTTGCGCTTTGTGTGGTCGCGGATAGTTCGCGCCTTGACAAAGCAGTCCAGGTCGAGCTTCTTTGCCCTGAACATGGACATTTTGGCGGTGTTTGAATGCTTGAATCGACAATGTCGGAGGGCTGATTATGGCGAGGAAGCCTTTGGCTCAATGCTCCATTGAGCGAATATTTTGCCGTGCTTTAGCCGCCCACGCAGCTAGTTCCCAATTCACGGATATCGGGGACAGTGTCCCCACTCAGTCCAGCTCATTGATCCCTACTAGTAGCTTTCATCTTCTATTTGATCTAAGTTGAATCTGGGAACAACCTCCTAATAAAATATAAGTCATTCTTTTCATATTGTAATCGAGACGAAAGTTTTTACTTCGCTGTGAAATTTCTTTGTTTGAATTCTGTTCCCGAGAACCTGAGCACAGGCTGATACGCGTCATGAGCATCAATGATGGATCATTCAACCAGCAGAGATGAGGATCCCCTTCTGCAGTATCATGAAGAGAACAGCAGGAGCTCCTCGGAATCAGATTTTGAGTTGGATGAACTGAGGCAAGACCTTGATAAAGTGCCTTTGACGGCATCATCAGCGAACCAAGCAAAAACGTCTGCCAGCGACTCAGATGAGGATGATGAGCCGCTACCGTCAAAAACGCCCTGGTGGCGAAGGCGCACTATAATAATATTTGGGATGGTAATCGCTTTGTCATTAGTAGCTGCAGCTGCTTTCGGATGGCGAAAGTATACGCAGCGACCACTTGATGGACAATCGCCCCCGTGGTACCCGAGCCCAAAAGGCGGTACAGTTCGTCAGTGGGCAGGCAGCTACGAGAAAGCCTCTATACTAGTATCCCAAATGACACTTGCCGAGAAAGTCAACATTACTACGGGAACAGGATGGAGCATGGGACTCGCCGTTGGAAACACTGGCCCAGCTCTCCATGTTGGCTTTCCGGCCCTGGCCTTGCAAGACGGACCGCTTGGGATCAGATTTGCAGATAATGCTACAGCGTTCCCTGCCGGGATCACTGTGGGAGCGACGTGGAATAAAAAACTCATGTACGAACGAGGTAAAGCGCATGGCGTGGAGGCTCGCGAGAAGGGTATCAATGTTCTCCTCGGTCCCTCTGTCGGACCGCTAGGCCGTATGCCTGCTGGTGGGCGCAATTGGGAAGGATTTGGTCCGGATCCTTACCTACAAGGAATTGCTGCAGAGGAGACTATCAAAGGTATCCAAGATCAAGGCGTCATGGCGACAATAAAGCATTTTGTCGCAAACGAGCAGGAGCATTTTCGACAACCGTGGGCTTGGGGACTGCCTCACGCAATCTCATCCAACATCGATGACAGAACAATGCATGAGGTGTATGCTTGGCCCTTTGCCAATGCAGTCAAGGTCGGTGTTGCGAGCGTTATGTGCTCGTACAACATGGTAAACAACTCATATGCTTGTGGTAATTCTAAGCTGCTCAACGGTATTTTGAAAGACGAACTTGGCTTTCATGGGTTTGTCATGTCAGACTGGCTCGCGCAGCAATCAGGGGTTGCAAGTGCGCTGGCAGGACTTGACATGACAATGCCTGGTGATGGTTTGGGCTGGCAAGATGGGGATTCTTTATGGGGCCCGCACCTTTCTCGCTCTGTTCTGAACGGGTCATTACCGGTTGATCGCCTAAACGATATGGTGATCCGGATTGTAGCCTCGTGGTACCAGCTTGGACAAGACGACAAGTCGCTCTACGATGGCGAAGGACCAAACTTTTCTTCTTGGACAAACGACAAGATGGGTCTGATTAGCCCAGGCAGCTCATCCCCGCAAGACCAAGTTGAAGTGAACAAATTTGTCCATGCGCAGCATAATCATTCGATTTTAGCTCGAGAAATTGCAGTTGAAGGAACAGTGCTGCTCAAGAATAACGGCATCTTGCCTTTGACACGTGGCGGCGAGTCAGCTGGTCATACTCATAGGAGAGCGGAGGGAAAAGTTAGAGTTTCCATTTTTGGAGAAGACGCAGGACCAGGATCTGGACCAAACTACTGTGACGATAGAGGTTGCAATCAAGGTACACTCGGATCGGGCTGGGGAAGTGGCGCTGTTGAGTTCCCATATCTGGTAACACCAGAAGAAGCCGTGAAGAATACCGTTGATGCGGAAAAGGTTGAAATTTTGTCCCTGTTGAGCAACGAAAAGCCGAAGCATAGGGAGCCCGAGGAAAGCGACATCTGTTTAGTTTTTGTCAACTCTGATGGTGGAGAAGGTTACTTGAAATGGGAATCCGTTGCCGGAGACCGTAACGATCTCTTTCTTCAAAAGGGTGGCGATGAACTTGTCCATAACGTGGCAAACAGATGCGGCGGAGGCGAGGGCTCGACTATCGTTATTGTGCACGCCGTTGGACCAGTTGTGATGGAAAGGTGGATAGATCTTCCTGGCATTGGGGCAGTCCTCGCGGCCAACTTACCTGGTCAAGAGAGTGGAAACGCAATAGCCAGCATCTTATTTGGCGATGCGAACCCCAGCGGAAAGCTGCCGTATACGATAGGAAAGTCATTGAAGGATTACGGACTTGGTGGACAAGTTCTGTACCGACCAAACAGCGTGGTACCACAGCAGGATTTTGACGAGCGCCTCTATATTGACTACCGTCACTTCGACAAACATGGACTATCACCGAGATTTGAGTTTGGGTTTGGCTTATCCTATACCGAATTTGTCTACAGTAATCTGCAAATATCTGAACAGAAAGCCAAATCAAAGCTACCGACGGCGAGGCCAAAGACAAAACTTAGGCCGCCAGCCTTAGACGACAAGATACCGGACATCAAAGAAGCCATTTATCCCGCCGAAATCCGTAAACTGAAAGGATACATATACCCATACGTACATTCAGCATCCGAGATAAAACCTGGAAATTACCCCTATCCGGAAGGCTACGATACGAAACAGCCACTGTCTGATGCTGGCGGAGATGAAGGCGGCAACCCGGATCTTTGGGATACTCATGTCACGGTGTCTGTCGATGTAACAAATTCCGGCAAAGTGGGTGGGAAAGAAGCAGTCCAACTCTATGTTTCATTTCCAAGAACCTCAGATGTCGATTTTCCTGCAAGGGTACTCCGAGGTTTTGACAAAGAATATTTGGACGACGACGAGACAAAAACATTTACCTTTAGTCTTACTCGTAGAGACTTGAGCTATTGGGATGTCCAGCTTCAAAACTGGGTTATGCCAGAGGGCAAGTTTACTATTGCAGTGGGAGCGAGCTCCAGAGACCTAAGGCTGTCAGGAACGTGGTGATTAGTGTGGATGCATGGCGTTGTTTTTCAGAATCTGCGTAATAATACCTAAGAGAGCTAGTTTGGTCTAAATTGGGTTCAACCTGCGAGTTTGTCGCTATAACCAGCCGTCAAATGCTCCGGCACAGGCAAATCCCCGTTTCATATGCGATTCCAAGTTGGGCAAGGCAGACTGCGGCTATGTTCTAAAAACAGAAGCAATGGCTGGCGGGGTAGACCGCGGGTATACCGGGGTCGCCGTCCCATCCTCAGAAAGGCTGTGCACCTGTTTAGAAAACAGCCTTGGCTCTCTTGTGAGCAAAACAAAAGCGGATTATATGGATAAAACATTACAGATTGTGTTATATGTCGGCGCTTGCTTTGGTTAGACGCCTCGACTGCAAGAGTACGTTGGTGGGCGCGCAAGCAGTGCCCTCCAGCAGCATGGAGGGCAATAAGGCGAAAGCGCAGTCGCCATGTCGAAATGAAGCGCGACCGCCTCGCTTCAGTCTCGCGACTCACGAGATATTACGACATCCCGATACTGTGAGCCTTATCATCGTGCACCCCATGAAATTGCATGATTACACGCGAGTATCCGCTGTCTGATTCCTATTTTCGGCTGTGGCTGAGCGCGTGTAAGCGCTTATCGGAATTGCTGTGCAACTCAGCGCGGCAGATCTCAACGCTCATTCGCCGGTGCCATCGTAAATTTCTGTCTAGTCTGACTGGGCGACAATCCAAAATGACCCAAGAGGATCCGAGTTGTAGGGCAACTCAATATCGGGGAGTCAAAGAACTGAAGCCTTACTAACTCGGGGCCTTCGTGACCCTAGTCAGCGTTGGCAGCCTTGCCTGTTCGCTCCTCGTTGGCTCGGCCGTTCGCCCTACAAACAGAAGTCTCCGAAATCCGATGGGTCGCGCCACGCGAATGGCGGCTCTTGACTTCCAAAATCATCGCAAGGCTTCGACGTGTAAGTGCCTTTTAGTCATCCACAACGTCGCCCTTCGCCACCGGTAGCACACTATAAACATGCCAGTGCCGTAACGCGATGGTTTTGACTCATCAAGGACACTACTAATACGATTTCCCTGCATAAATAGGTGCCCATTGCAGCATCATTCTGCATGCACCAATAGGGCTGAGGGTGCGTTGGTCGTATTCTGTCGTGACAATGGTTGACTTATGTCTCCAAACGTCGTACTACGCTGCCAAGGGTAGCCAGATGAAATTATAGAAGACGACAACCCGAGGGGGAATCAGCCTTTTGCAATTGGCGTAACACTGCAGGCAGCTATGCTCTTTTACTCGACTATAAGACTCAGCATCCCGCCATATGTCCTCGACAGTTGATTTGAAAGCTTGGACATGAGACATGAGAATACAGGAGACAAGAAAAAAGCCTTTATTCTCCCATATATCGCAGCTCTTACCCGGTAATATCGAGAAATCCTCCTCCCACGAGCAACACAAAACACACCTATCGAAGCTGCTTCTTTCCCTAAACTTCAACTCACACCTCTCTCCACGCCACCAAATATGCCGTCTGGGAGAAGCACAAGAAGTGGCTCGAACTCCACCCGATCTTCATCATCAGCACCAGCACCCTTTTCTTTCACCGAACACCGCCCTACTGGCCGCAAAAACTCCTCTTACGGCCAGAATATCCAGCCATCTACGCAACAGCTTATCGAATCACTCGCTTCCAACCGAGTAAACACTCTCACAGAGCTCTGCCGCATCGAGCGCATAGCAGCAACATGCGAGAATGAAGCAGATGCACGTGCATTCCAAGGACCCATGACCACGGCCTGGACACGCTACGTCGAGAGCAACCAGCTCCTCACTGAGCTGCGTGGACTCACGCGAGGGTATCCATTTAGCGCTGAGCTTGTGTCAGAGGCACTGTTGCGCGTTCGTGCTGATCCGCGGAGCAACCGCAGCTGGAATCTAGCATGGCTCTGCCTCACGCGCATGCGGGATGATGGCCTTTTGCGAACTTTTGCCGTCAGAGAGGCGGCAAAGCCAGAGATGTGGGCTGGCTTAGAGCCCAATGAAGAAGACTTGGCGAGCCTTACCAGCTGCTTTGAGCGAGAGTGGACACTGGCCGTGAATGTCATGTTGCGACACTGGACAGTTGATCCGTCATGGTATTGATGAAAATTTTGAAATGAGTCTTTAGAGCCGTTGTCAAGATTACTGACGAACATATGTGTATTTATTAAGAAAGCATGGCAACTCATTGCGCGGAATTTGGGAAAACATTATAGGAAGCACACTGGGCATTTACATGGGAGTTATCTGATGGTTACGTTGTTTGACGCTGAATTTTGCTTTCTCTTTTCGCAATGTTAGAGATAGATAGATTGGTGAATAATTAGAATTCTACAGCTTTTTGTATTGAGTATTTCAACTGTTTCAAATATCTCAGCCTATAAGCCAGCACGCTATCGTAGTCATCTAAAAATGTATAACCAAAAACCCAGGAAATTGTAAATGTCGCTTTTACAATCCAACGCCAGACATTCTATATCGTTTTAATTTCTTCCACCGCTTCACGCTTCACGCTTCGTCACGGTGGTTTTCGTTCTCGTCGTTCTCGTCACCATGTTCATGCACCCACTCACCACTCTCCAGTCTATGCGCGCGAATAAACAGAGCAATGACCCAACCAAGCATAGCCAGGCCTCCAAAAAGACTCCATACAAACGCCTCGCCCTTTGGTCGAACCCTGGTCGCGAGCGTGAAGAGCCCGCCGGACATGAAGGGGCCAAAGCTGCGGCCGAGTGCCGACAAAGTTTGCGCGACGCCGTTGAGGGTACCCAAGCTCGCATGTGACGGCGCCGAGTTTGTAATCTATTTGCATGACGGGGTCAGTACTTCTTTCCTTTTTGTGTGCAAGTGTGAGGTGATGTGAGCTTACCAGAAGCATTACACTTGATAAACCGCCTACGGCGCAGACGTTTTTGCCAATTAGGACGAGGCCGAGCTCCAGGTAGAGCCATAATTTGCCGCTTCCCGCGCCAAAAAAGGGTTCATCGTCCTTGTACCCTACCCATGGCATAACAGCCATGCTAATGGCGATGCCAAGCAAGGCCACGCGGTAGGCGCCCATACTGCCAATCTTATCGTGTATAGGGGTATAGAGGAAGGCTTGGAAGACGATTGTTGCGGCACCGGATACGCTGAGCGAGATGCCAATTTTGTTGGGCGAAAGTCCGCGACCCGTGGGTGCAGGAGACGCAGCAAAGATCGGATATAGACTGTTGAAGCTGATGTTTGAGAGCTGGAAGATGAGGTATGTGACTAGGAGAAGTATGGTTGTGTGGTTTAGCAAGTCTCTCCAAACTGCCGTTTGCTCTCCATTAGGCTTGATATGGCCGTTGTTATTGGCTGGCGCTTCGCCTTCGTCGTCTGATGATGCCGAATCGTCGGAAAGCAGAGGCTGCTGCTGGCGGTGTGGCCAACGAGAGCTCCAAGAGTGCCGACGATTGGTGCTCTCGCCTAAGCTACTGATCCACGATGAAACCTTTACCAGCCAAGCTGGTTTCCCGGGCCCTCGTTCTTCCTCGTGCAGAGTTTCCTTAAACCAGATGGCCACGACAATGACCCCCGTAGCTAGCATTACGGCGCTCAGCAGATTGGGTCCCAAATAGGGGTACTTATTTCCAGCCACTTTGTGCACGAGTAAACCGCCTACCGCTGGGCCTGTTATGCTACCGAGCGAGTAAATGACGGGAAGGTACGCAAAGGCTTTGCTCTGGTTCGATCTGTCCGTCACCTCACCAAGCACGGTCGGAACACAAGCCGCATTGCCGTTGAGCATGCCCATGAGCACATGAACCAGAACAATCTGCCAGTACTGCTTGCACAAACCAAACACGCAGAAACAGCACATGAGCGCAAATGTGCCCGCCAACAACACCGGCTTTCGTCCGATCAAGTCCGAGGCATAGCCCCACATGAAGTTTGTGGATAGCTGTGCAAGGGCAAAAGCGCTCGCCAGAATACCGACGTAGAAACCGGTCCGATCTTCTGGAACCCCAGGCATGGACGCGACCAGTTCTGGAAGATACGGAGATATGGAGTTTAGCGCCGTCTGCTCGCAGAGGGACAGATATGCCAGCAGAAGCAGCTGTCGCAACGGAAGCGGCGTCTCATCGTGATCGTGTTCCGATGATGTCGGCGAAGATGGTAATGATGCGTCCGAGCTGTCACCAGGCGTGCGTGCTTGGTCAATCGGAGTTTTGGGCGGTTCGGTAGGGAAGGTCTGGTAGCGGTGAGTGGACGAGCGACGGAGAGCGGCGATACTGGGAATGGGCGCGCCGGCGTGAAAAGAGCCCGAAGACGTGGTGCGAGCATTTGCCGACGGCCGTATGACCGGCCCTCCGGACTTTGGCTGTGACATGATGTGATGGTTTGAGAAGTCGACGGAGTTGGCAAGGGAAGCTTAGCTCCCAAACGTGGCGAACTGTCACGCGACGAGAGGAAAATAGCTATACGGCAAGGCGTCGCAATGCGCGCATATTCAGAGGCTACCCGAGATACAGCCTGCTACGACGACATGTCGATGGATATCGTGGCAATTGGCTTCGACGGCGTGATGATGTGAGGAGAAGGGCGAAGAGAATGTGGGCGTTGGCCAGGCTAAGACATGCGTAGGGGATTTCCAAGACGTCACAGTATTTTGCTGGCGCTTCGTACTCCGGCGGTGGGGCGTGGACCTGCCTTGCTGAATTCGGCACTAGCCGTTTTTGGACATGCCGACCGCCGCGTCGGGACCAGCCGTCCCAGCTACCGGGGCCAAACTTACACCATCAGTACTAAGGTAAGAAGTCTTACTTGTCCCAAGCTGCTTTACTTCGTGTATTTCCATTTTTATTTTCTTTGAAAGACTTGGCTATGACTCTAAGTGTGAAGCCCCGCATTCTTCTTTGTATAAATTAGGTCCGACCCAACATAGAGCGTCAACTCTTGGGTTACTACCAGTCTCGCCGCCCTCGCTCAAACCGCCCATAATGATAGCTTCCGTCATTCGAGCCAATTTGTGACATGTAAATGTATCGACCATATCGCTCGGCTCCATCAGTGCTAGACCCCTGCGGCCATCACTCAGCCACCATATTTGTCTCTCCAAAGCTTGAGCATCGGAGTGATGGAAGAGGTATTGGTCGCGAGCGTCTGAAACGGACCCCAGTTGAGCCATCGCCGTTTCTGAGCCGTTTATATTTTCTTGTCCACGATGAACTTCATAGCGACATTTTCGCAATTTAGTTTCCCCAGTTGCCATGTCCTGTACTCCAGATGCACATTTCACTGCGTTCCAACCCTCGGCGGCAATGTACAGCTTCCCAATGCGACTCCGTCCGCTTCCGAAGCTTGTGCTCTCAGTATTGTAAAGAGCATGTACCATATTGCTAACTCTATCGAGTTGATCATATAAATAAGACTCTGTGCCCCCTATAAACACGTCATGATCCATACCATGAACGACACCTTCAAACATCTCCATGGAGGCGAGCACAGCCACATGCCGGGCTGGTTTTGCTGGGTTGTACTCGAACGTTATGCAATGCTTCGGAGACAGTTTGCCTTGTATAGGAGGCAAACACAGTACCATCAAATCACTCGGTGGAATCCAATCGAACGTCTCAAAGTTTATCCGTTCGCCGTCTAATGGGCCCGACGCCACGTTTATATTGTCGGGACGTAGAAGATACCTATAAAAGGCCCATATCATCTCGCGAGCCTCTCTACAGGAAGAAACCAGCGGATAGACCACACGATATCCGGAATCATGCCTGGAGGAGGGCTGTATGCGGAAATCGTCCATATTCCAAGAGGAGCGCAAGTGGGAGGGATGTGGATGGTTGACAACGCTGAAGAAGTGAGCTGTTGGCCCACGTGGCAAGCACTCGAGCCAGATGTGGCGACGGATTTCTTGCGGGAGCTGTTTAAACATGGTAAAGGTCTGCCGAGTTTCATTATCCGTGTCGTCTTTGGCAGCTGGAGGGTTTCTGTCCTCTGTGATGGCGTCCCTATTTACATTCATAGCGCCACTTCGCTCCATAATCGGGAGTGGACGCACAAAGCGATTGAATTGAGGCTGCCGCGTCACAGGAAATGTCACATCTTCGTTGAGAAATTCCTGTGCAACCAACGGTAGCTGTTGAAGTATCCACGTCAAGAGCAGGTCCTGCTTCTCAGCCTGTTCCACATATAGCCGAAAGGTGTCGGTATTGGCCATGAATCTGCGTATGAATTCATGCCGACGGCTCAATTCATCGGCGACATTCTTCAACCTTTTCCGACGCTCTTCTTCTGCCAGCAATTTTGCCTTGCCACTCGCCGTCCTTATAGAGCCGCGTTTGTGGCTGCGGAATACCGCATGTGAGCGCTCAAATTCGGCAACGGCAAGCCGGCGCCGCCGGGATTCTCTGACTATTTCCGAGAAGGAGCGATGGCATAGCGAGAATGCATTGCTTGGTTGCGCTTCATCCGTGGTCAGGACACCAGACGCAACCAAATTCTGCCACTGCTTATTCCAGTCCTTGAGTAGGCTCTGTATACGCCCCTCCCATTCCATTCGACGCATAAACTGGTAATTGAAGAACCCAATCCAATCAACAATAGCACCTAGGTCGTCTTTGGCTCCCTTCTTCAGCCCGGAAGCTAAATGTGCCATGTATGGGGAAAAGTCGAAACCCGAGCACTCTAGACCAGATTTTAAGCCTTCGAGATACTTACCAACACTACACGACTTCTCCTCTGTTTCGGCATCATCAATATAGTTTTGTCGGCACCACAGAAAGTCTTGCCATTGATGAAGCTGGTAGAGATATAGGCTCGTGGTGCTGCCGGGCTGCTTTTGCCAATAACTAACAATGTCTCGAAACTTGCCTGGGTCTCGGGCTATTGTTCTGGACTTTTCAAAGGGATGAGAAGGTCGCCCGTTAAGAAAAATAAGCCTCTGATAAGCATCGTTTTCTCCCACCCGAATAGCCTGTGGGGGGTCGAGGAGAGGGACTATGACGCCAAACTCAGTAGCCAATTTCGGTTGCTGGAATGACAATTGTTGATTCTCCGAGGCCGACATTCGTTAAGCGATTGCTAAGCCGTTAAGCAAGTAACATTGAACTGAGAACAGAGAATTGAATTTAATGAAAGATGTCCCCACTGCGAGACAATTCTCCTCCTTCATGGTCTCGTTCGGATAAGGCTGCGAGCGGGGTTGAAAGGATGCACGAACTAGCAGCCCGTAGGCGGGGAACCCGCGTACTATCGTGCATCATGGCACGGCCTGTTTCTCTCGAAATGCTTATATTTTCCTTTTTCTTCTTATTTTTTTAAACGCTACTACTGGCAAATAATTATGAAAGCTGGTCTATTAAGCAAAATACCAAAACATTCTACAAGTAAACACGCAGAAACTCTACAAGCGCCATCATCGCCATTGCCTGGCCATAGGGCATGCTTGTCAGCGGAATATCTTTATAATGCTGCAGATTGTTGCCCATGGGTGTCCCAAACGACGTCTTCAAAAGCTCGCCTTCCGAAGTAATATTTGCAATTATGCCTCGAATGGCCCTCATCGCTGATTCCACATATTGTTTTCCGACGTATCGCTTCCTTACGCCTTTGAGGAGCCCGTAAGCAAAGCCCGCGGCGGCACTGGCTTCTGGATATGAGCCGTCTGCTTCTGAAACGTCGAGCAGTGTGCGCCATAGGCCGTCTTGAGTTTGGAGCGGAATTAGAGCCTCGCACTGTCTGTCCAGAGTTGTTAAGAGATGATGTCGCAGGGGATCACCCGCCTCGTCGAGGCCGACCAGTTCGATAAACTCTGGAATGGCAATCGTCACCCAACTATTACCCCTGGCCCAGCGGGCATTCGCAAAGTTGTGACCACCGTCCTTGAAGGACCAACCGTGGAAGAAGAGACCTGTCGGCGCATCAAAAAGATATTGAATGTGGATGAGGAACTGGCGCTTTGCCTCGGCAACATAATGCGGTCGTCCGAGGACGAGACCAATCTTGGCGAGAGGCAGCACCGTCATCATTAACGTATCGTCCCAGAGCTGCTCTTCGTTTACATCACAGTATGTGATGTGCTGAAATCCACCGTATTTTGTTCTGGGCAAGTCATGGTACGACCATTCCGCCCAGCTATCCAGCCAAGGGAGATAGGTCTGGTTTTCGGTCTTCTCGTAGACAAATGCTAGCGTCAACATGGCTGCCATGGTGTTGATGTTTTTCCCTTTGTGTCCTTCCGTGAACCGATTTTGAAACCAAGTTTCTATGATGGTTAGAAACTCTGAGTCTCCGGTCATTTCGTAGTATTTCCAGATACCATAGAGCCCAATCCCGTGAGTCCATTCCCAATCGTTCCAACCTTTGGTATCGATAACTGTGCCGTCGTCTAGCTTCAAGAGAAACTCTCCAGTATCATCCTTAATATTCACAAGCTCACTGATAAGTAGCTTGATTTTGCTATGAACTTCGCTAGCAGCAACGCCGTGGACGTGACTAGGCATCCTGGTCAGTGTCTTTCTGGCGTGAGAGAAGTGGCTCGTTGAGGAATGAACTGTCTAATCGATGACCGAGAGATACTAATGTGTAACTCTCTGTGTCAACAGTAAAACAATATTTGAAAGGCATATCTGTGCAGTATTTGCAAAGCCCGGCTTCGGTATATTGCTGGCCGAGCGGCATGAGCTACGGCGAAGCGGTTGAGTCGGCCAGTGATGCGTGTGCGGGGAATTGCCGAGGCGGGGAAGCACATGGCTATTGGCAAAGCCATAGCGAGTACGTCTACTTTAGTTTCATAATTGTTATCTTATGGTAAGTAATAGACCTGATCAGATAGGCGGTTCGATATAACACCGTGTACCGAGACCGCCAAGAAGAGTGGCTCTCGGCACCGGCAGATTCCATCAAGCCGAGTCGTCCACCATTCACTAGTAGAGCCCAGAGTGTGTAAACCACGAAAGCATGACCAAAACCACAGGGCTTCAACTGGAATTTGAGTTGATTGGTGGCCTTTTTGCGCCTCGTTAATCTGGCGCGCAGCTGTAATGAACCTCAGTAATGATCTTCTTAGTTATATCCTTGTGGAGATCACACCCTTCTCGCGGCTCTCTCTACCGAGTATGCTAGCACACTGGACACCTTTTCGTAAAAAATGGCTTCCTTCGCAGCTCTGGAGGCATAGAATGGCAGCGCAAGCCGGCTTGGGTGCCCATTCCGCGTAATATTCGGCGTTGATGGCCACGGGTATGGCCATCTATGACTGGCGCGGCTCTAGTACCGCTCGGGGTAAAACAACGCGAGATGGTGGACCAGATTTGGAAATCCGGGGTTAAGATGGCCTTGGTATAGACTGTGGCAGACTACCCCACTGATTCAATCTGAGGATGGCCGCTTACGCTACCCTTTTTGATCTTATACGGTTGGAGCAATACTTCCTAGGTAGCGTGTCTTACATGTAGAGAGATATATTGCTTGATGGATAAAAGGTGACCACCATGCAGCTTCCTCCTTTGCGCTTCCGAGCAAGTGGTGTATGCAATTGTATCCTATTGCCACAATACTCACCCTTAAAAATTTCTCCCGTTTCGCTTTATTTTTTTATCACAATATGGCCTCCACAGAGGTGGGCGATCCAGATGCAGTCCATCCTCCACCCAAAGACATCCAGTCTGGACCATCTGCCATCCAGGCAGAGCGCGTATCCGAAGATCTCGAAAACCCTAAAACTACACACTCTGAAAGAATTGATAAAGAGCTAGCCCAGTATATCGGCAATGACGGTATCATTATTACCAGGGAGCGTAGTGCACAGCTTCGACGAATGATAGACAAGCGTGTTCTTGTCATTATGGTTTCAACTTACTTTCTACAAGCGATTGACAAGGGAACCTTGTCCTTTGCTTCTATTATGGGCATCACAAAAGATACCGGTCTCGAGGACGAGGACGGGAATGTCAAGCAAACAGTAAGCTAAATCATCTGCCTACTTACTCGCAGCGCTAAACTATGTTTATGTCTGACACTTTATGATTGCAGTATTCCTGGCTCACGACCTGTATCTACATTGCCATTCTGATTGTCGAATATCCGCAAAACTACATTATTGCTCGCGTCCCGATCGCAAAATACCTCAGCTTTAGCATCATCGCATGGGGTACTGTACTGGCTTGCCATGCGGCCTGCAAGAACTTTGCCAGCCTCCTCGTAGTGAGGACACTCCTTGGAATATTTGAGGCAGCGTGTCAACCGTGCTTTATTCTACTCTCTTCGGTCTGGTATCGCAGAGAAGAGCAGACAGAACGAGTCACGTACTGGTGTGTGGCTACCTCCTTCCAGTGCCAACATTGGAATATTGCTAATTTTAGTCAGGTACATGATGAATGGCATGCAGCAGATTGTCGGTGGCCTTCTGGCCTACTGCTTCTCTCGCATAAAGAGCGGCCCCCTGGCTTCGTGGCAGTGGCTTTTCCTCTCGTATGGGATCATTTCTGTCATATTCGGACTGTTTGTTTTGTGGTGGATGCCTGACTCGCCTATGCGAGCCAAGTGCTTCACAGAGCACGAAAAGCACGAAATGGTTGAGCGCGTGCGACAAAACCAGACTGGTATCCAAAACCGTCAGTTCAAAAAAGAACAAGCCATCGAAGCACTCCGCGATCCACAAACCTGGGGTTATGGGCTCATTGCGGTCACAACCACTTTGCCAACATCTGGCCTGGGCGCTTTTGCCAACATTGTTATCAAGAGCTTTGGATTTACCGTTTTGCAGACGCAGCTGTTAGCTATGGTTCTTGGGTTTTATATCATTATCGTGCTGCTATCTTCGGCGTGGATTGTCAAGAAGACGCAGCAGAGTCTTCTCACCATGCTCGGCTACTGCATTCCGTGAGTTGTCATCGGTCTAGGCGTGTCGGTTGAGTGTCAACTAATTTTAATACTAGATGCTTTGTGGGAACCATTCTTCTCATGACACTACCAAATGAGACCAAGGCACAGCATATCGGACTCTTAATTTGTTACTACATTACGCTATCATTTTGGTCGGCGCAAACGCTGAGCTTGTCCATGATATCCCGCAATGTTGCCGGACAAACGAAGAAGTCCGTAGTAGTGGCTACCAATTTTATTCTCTGGGCCACTGGAAATGCAATTGGTAAGCAGCCTTCATGCTAAAAGGTGTAGAAATAGTACTGACATTTCCTGTAGGTCCGCAGGTGTTTCTTAGCCGAGATAGCCCTCGATATTTCATCGCCTTCTCTACTCACCTTGGCTGCTACTCTGCACTAGTCCTTGTCATAATTTGCCTGCGATTTTATTTGAAGAGGCAGAATAAAAAGAGAGATGAAATGGCTGCTAATGGTGTCGCAGAGGCCAGCGAGACGTACACTGTTAGAGCGTATGAGGATCTTACTGACAAGGAGAACCTTTCGTTTAGATACGTATATTAAGAAGAATGAGCTGGAGTGGCTGAAGTAAAACTGTTTACTAGAAGTGTAAAATATTCTTTACCACGATATAACCCCTGTTGATATTTTCATGCCCTTTTACCCGAGCCAAACTCTATTTATCCATCAATGGATTGGACTGCATAGCAGCCCTAATGCAATGCAAATGTGTTAACTATGTTCGGAGCTTAACTGAATATAAAATATAATGATGGTATCTCGCCAGCTTCAAAGGCCATTCTCCATATTTCTATTCGAGAGCGCAAGGAATCGACAAGAATGTCTCATCACATTTCCTTTCATCTCAGGAAAAAAACAAATACACAATTTTGAAGCACACTAGACTTACTTTTCTAACCGCTCTTCTACTTATGAAAAGACCTATTTACGGGGCCACCAAGTCGTGAATGTGCAGCCGAAAGCGGACCTTTCAAGGTGGCCCCTCATCACTTACAGAGGGCGCAACCAGCAAAGTCACATAAGAAGACATCTCAGCCGTGAGGGTTGTCACTCTGCAACATCTTCACTTTCATGATTCAGATATAACCAGATCGAACGACAAGTCTCAAGCATGACTAGCATTTCCCTACCAGAGCCTTTTGCGAGCATTACAAAGGAGGACTTCCTCTTTGGGCCATCCCCCATCCAAGCGCTGCCCCGCATATCGACAGCACTCGGAGGCAAGGTCAATGTCTACGCTAAACGAGAGGATTGTAATTCTGGCCTAGCCTATGGCGGGAATAAAACCAGAAAGCTTGAGTAAACACTTGATATCAATGCCCGAAGTCCACGTGTCGAAGCTAATCGAGTTGGCGTCTTTAGGTATCTCGCCTCTGAAGCGCTGGCCAACGGCTGTGACACGCTGGTATCGATCGGAGGCGTTCAGTCCAACCACACGAGACAAGTCTCTGCTGTGGCCGCCAAACTCGGACTCAAGGCAGCAACGGTCCAAGAGCACTGGGTAGACTGGGAAGACGTCGGCTACGAGAAAGTAGGCAACATTCAGCTGTCGCGTCTCATGGGAGCCGACGTGCGACTCGATCCGTCCACGTTTGGAATCGAACACAAAACCACGCTTGCCAAGTTGACAAACGAGATTGAGACAAGCGGCGGGAAGCCCTATTATATTCCCGCCGGAGCGTCAGATCACCCACTCGGAGGTCTCGGGTTCGCCCGATGGGCGTTCGAGGTTGAAACGCAGGAGAAGGCAATGGGCGTCTTCTTCGATACAATCATTGTCTGTGCGGTGACGGGGTCCACCATGGCTGGCATGATTGCCGGCTTCAAGCTCGCTCAGAGACATGGTTCGCCGCCTCGAAAGATTATTGGAATTGATGCGTCGGGAAAGCCCAAGGCTACTTTTGACCAGGTCCTGCGCATCGCCAAGTTTA
The DNA here is from genome assembly GCA_023628775.1 of Lecanicillium sp. S3808. NCBI lineage: Eukaryota > Fungi > Ascomycota > Sordariomycetes > Hypocreales > Cordycipitaceae > Lecanicillium > Lecanicillium sp. S3808. The sequence goes on from JAMAJY010000031.1 coordinate 190,079, forward strand.
CTGCTGCAAAGATTGGTCTTTCCGAGGACGACATCACGGAGGCCGACGTGGTGCTAGATGATAGGTATAATGCAAAGGTCTACGGCATTCCCGACGAGACTACGATCGAGGCGATCAAGTTTGGTGCACAGACTGAGGGGTTCATTACCGATCCGGTGTATGAGGGCAAGTCTCTTGCGGGCATGATGGACTTGATTAAGAGGGGAGAGATTGCGAGTGGTAATGTTTTATATGCCCACCTCGGAGGTCAGCTTGCCCTGAATGCGTATACGGAAATGTGATGGATGTTGGCATTGACGGAATTGAGCGAGGTCCCAAAGTGGTGGCCCAAGGTTATCCATTCAGGAACCCAGGATGTAAGGAGAAACAATGTCCGCAATGTCGAACTACGGGTAAAAAGAAATGTCTTAACAAAAAGTTCGTCAAGCAACAAAGCTTCAATTGTTCCCCTAGCCTTGTGGTCTGCAAGGGCCGCCTTTCTTGCATTCGTATCACGTCTCGTCAATCCTTTGAGAACCAGAATAGTCCCGTTCATACGAGTAACGCAAGGTCGGCGCTAGACAACGTGGCAAATTTACGGAGTAATTACATTGTAGCATGTTGTTTATGAAAACCCTTTGTCGCGGCGCGTATGATTCCGCTTGGCTTTTGCTTTATTAATTATTTATTAGCGGCGCTATCCTGGTCTGTGCCGGGGCCCGAAGTTGTGGTAATTTGCTGGAGATGAGGGCAGGGTTAGTCCACATCCCGAATAGCGATTCCGAGGTACGGCCAGATCAGACGACAGACTGAATTCCGTGCACTTGGCCATACTAAAGGTGAAGTGATATTGCTGGAGTAGTCACTAAAAACTTGTCAACACGCCACGGGATGATACTGTGCTTTTTGGTGTGTTTGTGTCCGGGGCTGTGTAGGCCTCATCTACGACGTACGGTGATACGAGTAGACGCGGCTGGTGCGCTTGTTGATATTAAGCTACCCCGTACGCGATCTCCATCATTAGCGTATAGCTAAGACGATAGTAAGAAAAGTCCCCTGAAAGAAGCCAATACGGATACAGCAGGCCCTACACATCAGTGTTGGATATGGTATAGTATAGTTGCGATACGAAATTACAGTACCGAGTCGCCACGCGCCGAGGACTCACCGCAGGGAGGGAATAAGAGCCCAAAGACTCGATGAGTTGCTCACAAGGCAACTGTCCAAGTAAAGATGTATTTCTTTTTTATTCTAATTTTTTTTTGTTAAATAAAGATGAGCCGAGCAAGTCAAGCATGGCAATACAATGTAGAGCATGTAAGCACCAGGCTGAATCGCTGGCTGTCACGATGACTGAGCGTACAGGTCGCTACGGTGTCGGCGAGTGACTAACGCCAGGAGACGTCGTCGACTGTGGCTTTTCCAGGTCCTCCATTTCAACACACTGTGCGGCTGGTGCGTGCAAGCAACACTCAGTAAGCAAACAATATGAAGGCAAAACAAAAGATACCATCAAATACTCTGTGGCTGCTGAAAGACATCGCTCTCTTTTACAAAGACGCACTAAGCTCCGATCAGGAGCAGCCAAATGGACAGTCTGCCGCACTGTACCACAGAGCAGAGCGTATGGCAGCCAGTCGTGACGCGGGTGCTCGGCAGGTGGGGCACATGTGGCATTCTCATGTCCCGGTACATCTGCGCAAGGTGCCAGTACGGCCTCGGATAACTCGTTATACTAATGGAAGCGACGTGGACGGGCCTCAGGACCTTTTTATCACGTTGATTCTACTATAAAATACCTTCATCTTAACAACTGTTAACAAGACGCAATATTAGCTGATTCGGTGTAATTTCCAGACTCGATCCCCGTTTTACCTCCGCCCAGAGTACAGAAGTAATATGGGCCGGCACGCGAGGAGACTAACCTCATACTGTGCTAGCCAGAAGCTAGACAGCACCCATTGTTGCTGATTTAGCGGGGGCGGAACGCGCTCAGGAGCACCTGCCCAGCGGCCTTGTCCCTCCAACCCCACTGTACTCGACCCGCTGAGCGCCATGATTTGTCCACCGGCCGGCTCATTGCACGTACCTTCCACCCTGGTGGTTGTCCTAGCACTGTACTGTGCTCGTACCTGGCACCCAGCGCCCGCACACGTTGGCTGCCCCCATTTCATCCGCAGCCGCAGCGGGCTCACCCAACTCCGACCTGCAATCAAGATCCCCATGCTTGGGCCGGCTCTACTGACGCCCTTTTCGACGTCACCCCCCTTCATTCATCGATTTACGCCTTTGTTATTGGCCTTTGTCCATCGTTTGCGGTCTCTCTCGGCTTCGAGATATAAGTCGCTGCCACATCTGGCGAGAAACTGAACTGAACGTCTTGGATCCCTCTCGCCGACCCCTTTTGCGTCCCCCGCTATCCACTGCCCTACGCATTAACCTCGACCTCGACATCGCTGAGCCGCTGTCCATTCTTATCCAGCGCAAAGGGCTCTTTATCACGCGCTCTGCGGATATCGATGCACCCCAATAAGCTTTCATCCCGTCTTCGACCTCATACTATACTGCCATACAGCACCCGGTGTCCGTCTTCCACCGAGAACGAGGTCAGCCGCAGAGCTGACTTCCGAGACTGGTAGTCGCCACCAACGGGATAAGGCACACTCTTGCACCGATCCGCGTTACTCGAATTTTGCTCTGCATGCATAGCACGGTCCTGCAGTTGTGGCAATAGCGTTCCGAGATAGAAGCCAAAAACCCGTACCCGACGGAGGCAATACCACATCCATTACAATACTCGAAATACCTCGACACCTCAAAATTCAGATCTGGCTCTGTCTGCCGCGGAAGCTGCTTATAAATTAAGCCAGTTCACGGCCTGCATGCTCCATGGAGAGCCGGGCTTCGACATCCGAAACCCAACATTCTTATTCTGGACATACAGCGACCGCGTCGCCAACACCCTCTTCGCACACCGCACCGCCGAGTGACGGCGCGCAGGAAACACCGTCAACTCACACGGTCCCGTTCGCGAGTCACCTCGAATTCCTACCTCTCTGGCTCCCGCAGCAGTCTAATATATACCACGCTCAACTCCTACACTACAATAAACTCATTTCACCGGCGCGGGGAGGTGGGCTGCAGCTGCCGCCACTCCCCCCGGTTGTGTCGTCGCCACAGGTGCAAGCCGCACCAAGATCGCGAACTTCTAGCAGAGCATCGCAGAAAGACACCACGACTGGCAAACCAATTTCGTCTGGAGGTCATGGGAACCGCTCAAATCAGCATTCAGAAAAGAACCGCTCGGTTATAACCCCTAAAGACGCTCCGTCCAAGATGCCACCCAGGCAAGGTGCGGAGTCGTCAAAGAACTGGCCGCAAAGGTCAGCAGCAGCCTTGTCTACATCACCACAGGGACCACCTCACTCAAGCTCGGTCCCGTCCACCCCGCACCAACACGCCCGACAATTCTCTTTTGGGTCTCGAGAACCGTCGCCGAATGCCGCAACGAATCACTCGCCCCGATCCGCCTACTCCGAAACGAATAGTACTCTCCCTTCATTACGACCGCTCCCACCTCGATTAGGAGGATGCAAATATGAAACAGCTCAGATAAACTCCAGAAGGAGAATACCATATTCTGTCGGGAGCGACCGTCTGGAAAAGCTGGACTTGCGGACGGTCAAGGGACAGCTATCGGAAAAGGAGGAAGAGGCCCTTGCAAAGGACATGCGTGCCATATATGATAAGCTTCTACCGACTGATAAAGTAGAAAAGAAGAGGAAGGCGCTCGGAGAAAAGCTGGAAAAGATTTTCAACGATGAGTGGCCCGGCCACGACATCAAAGTTCATCTCTTTGGTTCTTCTGGGAACCTGCTTTGTTCAGATGATTCCGATGGTGAGATTGGATCCTTACCCTGTTCTCGCTCGTTGCTAATGACTTTCTCATAGTCGACATTTGTATCACAACGCCTTGGCATGAACTAGAAGGAGTATGCATGATTGCGGATTTGCTTGCTCGGAGTATGTCACACTCTAACCCCCAGCATCAACCGCTCTTCTAACAATATGACTTTAGGAGGCATGGAGAAAGTCGTGTGCATATCTGCGGCCAAAGTACCTATCGTCAAGATATGGGATCCCGAACTTGGCCTTGCATGCGACATGAATGTGAACAACACTCTCGCACTCGAAAACACTCGAATGGTTCGAACCTACGTCGATGCAGACCCTCGCGTGCGGCAACTTGCAATGGTTGTAAAGTACTGGACAAGAAAGCGAATTGTCAACGATGCTGGTAAGTATCCCCATTGCAAGTCATGGTTGGGACACATGTTGACACATTGAGTGTAGCTTTTGGCGGAACCCTCAGCTCTTACACGTGGATATGCCTCATAATTGCATTTCTTCAGCTCCGAAACCCCCCGGTACTACCTGCCTTACATCAGATGCCCTACAAGATGCCGAAAGCGGATGGAACGTTTGGCGATTTCGCAGACAATATGAAGAAAATCAAAGGTTTCGGCAACAAAAACAAATCCTCCGTTGCCGAGCTCTTGTTTCAATTCTTTCGCTTCTACGCCCACGAGTTTGACTACGATAAGCACGTTTTGTCAGTCAGGTTTGGCAAACTAGTAACGAAAACGGAAAAGAGATGGAATTATGCCATTAACAACCAGCTCTGTGTTGAGGAACCATTCAATACGTCGCGAAATCTTGGCAACACGGCGGACGAGTACTCATTCCGTGGGCTTCACTTGGAATTGAGACGAGCCTTTGACCTGATATCACAAGGAAAGCTACAAGAGGCCTGCGAGCAATTCGTTTACCCCAAGGAGGAAGAGCGAGTATGGTCTCGTCCTCCCCCTCAGCCTCGACCCGTTTTAGTGCGAAGTGCGTCTCAAACGCATTCCGGCCGAGGGGGACGTGGCAACCACCGCGGAGGGCGTCACAACAATAACTTTCATCGCGGCGGTGGCTCAAATCGGAGGGCGTCTTCAGGGGTGCCGACATATGACAACATGTTTATCGCCCCTGTTAACATGGCTCAAGACATGTCGTGGTATCAGAACCCCCAATTTCAGTTTCAATATGCCCAACAAGACCTCATGACGCAAATGGCATATCACCAGGAAAGCATGCGACAGCTGCACCTCTACGCGCAATCGCCGGCATTCATGCAGCAGCAGAGCATGAACCAGCAGAGACACTCGGGTAGTTCAAGCTCTGGCCAACCTTCCTCTGATCGCTCTAGGACAAACTCGTTTGATAACCCGCCTGTCAGTGCACCCATGCGACCTGATCTCTATGCCATGTATAGCATGGGTCTTGGCCACGGCTTTTACCCCCCAGCTACTGCAGGCTACGGAACATATCCGTCTTCACCTGTTACAACAAGTAACTCTGCGCAAGATTTTCGCCGATCGTTCCAGAGATCCTCTGCCGCGTCGGATACTGGTGCTCCAACATCGAGTGGTTCCTTGCGATCGCAGTCACAGCCCGCGTCCCGTTCGCAACCAGCCGGCAGCATTCCGCAATCTTACACTGTCGGGAGTCAGCCAACACAGAGCGCGCCATTCTTTGCGACTAGAAGCGTAAATGGCGTTGCTATACCCAGCTTTATGCCAGATGATACTGAATTTGACGAAACGCCCAAGGCGACAACGGAATCTCCGGTTTCGGACGAGTCGCAAGGCGGCGGATTCTTCAAAACCCGAAGTGCTAGTCCGACCAAGCTTGCCAAGCCTCCAAACACAGGAAATGGAATTGCCTTTGGAGATATCAATTCTTCTAGCGTAGGCCGCCGCCGCCTTTCGACCGAGCAGCTCCCCCAAACTATATTAGACAGGCGCATGAGACGGGCTTCAAGATCGCCGTCACCCTTGGGACATTCGCGAGCGGTTTCGGTTGGCACAGCTTCGGCCCCGCTCCCGTCTGCACCGTTTGCCGGTGGAAATGGCAAGGACTCGTCAGCACCCCTTGTTGTGAACGGATCAGGTCTTAAAGCTGGCGCTGCAGCCAACTCTTCCTACAATAGTGGCGGTGATATGTCTTCATCTCTAGCCTCAAACTTTGATAATGCGCTAAACATCCAAGCACCAGCTTCTATGCCACCAAACACATCGGCACCAATGGCAGCAGCAGCAGCACCACCAGCTACCAATATCCCTAGCGCGACAGGAGGCGAAGCGCTTGCCAACGGCCCAGCATCGCTAGCCCAGGCGGGCTCACCAATCGTCGCCAATGGCTCTTATAAGCCAGCTTCTTCTGAGGAGGCGTCTTTCCGAGACCGGATAGCCATGATGAACTCATACCAGCAGGCTGCAATCCCAACGGCACAAGACGGACATAATGCCACTGTGCCGGCCAACGCAACGTCATCGAAACTTGCCCCCAATGGTCGTGCACGCCCTAGCGGCCGAAACGCACAGGGTGGAATGATAGCTCCACTGGATCTCGCAATTGCCGATGGTCGCATGAGCAAAGGCCCTATGACCGACATGGCCCATCTGTCCCCCGTATACGAGACCCGGACGCCATCTCCAACGACGCTCAGGAAGTCAGATGCTACGGCTGCCGGACAAAGCAAAACAGCTTCTCAGCAGATTGGTAAAGCACCCGGCGTGGATGGCGAAAAGGCATCCAGCACTGAGAAAGCATCCACGGGACCGACTAGCCAGAAACCAACAAAGGGACAGTCAAATTTGAATCTACCACAGCGCCCAAATGCAGCGAACGCGCCTCGTGAAAACGGCCATGTTCGAGGAGCGAAAAGCGAGAGTGATGGTGGATGGCAGAAGGCCGGCAAAGGGAAGAAGAAAGCAACGCCTCCACTTAGCGGACCTAACCACGGCGAACAACTACCAAAGCTTGAATCAGAGCGAAAAGGTGGCTAGATGTGGCCTTGGGACCGGGACTTCTTGGATAAGCCAGGTTATAAGGCTGCGATAAATTGGCAGTGTTGATGCATACCACTGTTGAGCCCAGATTCCTAGTCTGATGGCACACCGCTCGAAAGCATGGAAACTCTCTCTTTTTCTTCTTCATAATTTCTTGTGCACAGTTGAAAGGAGAATTGCAACAAATGTATAGTTTTTTTTTTATATATATTCAAGCGCATAAAGCGTGGCGGCACTGGGGATATTCAAAGTCAAGAGCGGGAGGGTATGTTTGGTAGATCTTTGTGCAAACACGATGAGGGTTATGGGGTGATTGATGGCCAAGATGTGGGCTCCTGACCAAAGTTGGGATCAAATTCAGGCGGAACGGGCGCTTACTTTTCGCATGGTATGCAGGCTATACGGCGTTTGTTTTTATTACATTGAAGGGATTCTACTGTAGGGAGACTTAAAAGACAGCATATGATTGCGGACGGGAGATATCCGTCGTCTCATGTAACTAGCGCATAACAGAAGGAGACTGGCAGATGGGGTGTTGGCAGAAACCGCCAAGGCCAAGAAAGGAGGGCATTGATTTTAGCAGACATATGAAGCAACAGAAACATGAAATATTGATCAATAGCGGTGGCTTGAAGAATGGTGCAAGTGATGTCGGGTGATATTCGCAATGAGGCGGGCGATTGGCGTCGTAGAAGACGGAGTAACACGGGCAGTGTTTCCACCAGGAATAGATGCTGGGAAAGAAGGAGCGGGCCGATCGACAAATGATGAATGAAAAAAGGCAACTGGCATTGCATCGTATGGAATCGTATCGAAGGCTGCCATGTCCGAAGAAGCTGTGGCTAAATCAGGCAGCTGCATTTGGAGCTGCTGGCAACTCCAGTATGAGATGGCAATGGCAGGGCTGAGGAGGGGGCTACGAATGCAGCCAGAAGACAGCTGACAAGGCAGCAGGATAGAGTGTATTAGGCATCATCCTTTTGTAGCGAATGCCATCTGTTAATGATGCTTTGCCGTAAGGAAGTATACACTACTCGTGGTGGCTGTGAGGGCAAATGTGTGTAAAAATAGCAGGCGAGAGACATTTGTCCCAGAATAGAATCTACAGCATGGGTTTTTCTGAGTCAGTGATTCACTTGACAGGGGGGTCCTTGTTCACCGAAAAGGATTTCAATGGATGGCTATAAAATGTTCAGAATACGAGGAGTACAGTTATTGAAAAGACGCTGTACATATGTTTAGTTTGAGCGGCAGAAGGGAGCCGAACGAAAGTCGTCCTTGTGACAGAAAGTGAACGCGGGGAGGCCAAGGAGCCTCGACTTCTTGGCTTGCTTGAGTTGCTTCCCGGTGGCGGTCTCAGCTCAATTAGCTTCTTCTTGCGGTTCAAGGTATTCGCCATCACCGTAGTTTGACGAGGGGATCTGGGCGTGTATTTTGTCTTTGGTGCGACGTGTATTAATTAAGCAGTTGTTTGTGCGTGCGCAGTTACTTATCAACGAGTCGCCTGCCAGCCGGCGCCTCACCTCGTCTCGCCTCGCCTCGCCTCGCCTTATCCCCCACACCCGACCCGACAGGTACCGTCCCATCCGTACATCGACCTGTCTTTGCGCACTCCGCCCAGCTGCGTCTCTCCCCACACATCGCCTTGTCTTCTTTCCCCTCTGCTCTCCACCCCTTCCTTCTCTTTGTCCAACCGCAACGACCATCTTGAAGACGTACGAGTAGCAGCCCATCTCACGCCACCCTCATTTTTCTGGGACCCCTTTGGAAGCTCAGTTGTTGATGATTCTCGACAAAAGTGCTCGTATCAGCTGAAGAATTTGGTTAAGCCAAGCTTCAACGGTTCGAACCGGTCATCAGCGTCCTCGTGCCGTTGCAAACGCCACTGGCATTCGCATTCTCGTCTTTGATTCGAGCCGTACAACGCAACCTTTCTTCTTCTACTCCATTTAGTTTCCCGCTGGTCTCTCTACAGCCTTTGCGGCATCGCCGGCCCGCCGGCTTTTCCCAATTGTCGCTACTACCTAGCGCTGTGGGCCATTTCTTTTGTCACGCTGTAGCTTAACACTAGTGCCTCGCCAGCGCCGCTGTTGGGACGCTGTTCCGACGATCAATGCAACCCCCCGGGGCTCCACGATACAACCTCTTCTGCGACCGACCGCTGGACCCTTGAGACGCCTCTACAGCGCGATTTTGAACAAGCAGCGTCTCTAATTTCTCGCCCTTCTATCCCGACCTGCAAACCGCCGACAATCCTCTCAATAGCTGCACTTACCCTGGCGACGATCACCCGACACTGAAGTCTCCGCTTTCGCTTTCGTCGCCACCTACCCCCATCATACCGAATCGACGCAAAACCATCTTGCGCGGTCCAGGACAGCCAGCGATCCGCGTCTCGGCAGCTGCTGATCTTGGAAGCAGCCGGAGAGCGAGAGGTGCTGGACTTGAAAGCCATGCCGACGCTTCGCTGTCACCTCAGAGAATTCTGCGCAGACGAGGCATTTGCTTGCGCAGCGGCGTAACGTCTTGGCCCGTGAGACGAGTCCCGGCTTTGTGGTCGCGCGCCACGGACCAACAGAGCCACCCGCGATCAAGAAAAGCTTGTTGCTCGGTTCACGTTTCGCATGACTGGCAGCGTTGATCATGCAACGGACACAGAGCGACACTGGCTCGTCCTTGACCGGGCCTTCGCCGAAGCGCTGGCGCAAGGCCCTCAATAGAATAGGCAGCAAGGGCTCCTCCAGAGAGCCCAAAAATTGGACGGTATGTCTGGCCTCGCGCCGCAGCCCTATGAGTGTTTACAGAAGGTCAATGGAACGGCTTGCTAACCTGCTTGCAGACACGGCCTCGTGCACCCAGCGAGCAAGACTTGCATGATACCCTCAGTTTGCGGCACACAGACTCCAACTCCTTGAATGAGAACGATAGCAGCTGCCGCCAGTTATATGCCCTCGTGCAGCGAATGCGCTCTGCACCTTCTGGAGCCAACCATGTCGATCAGGCTTATAATGAGTTTATGAAGATGAAGGAACGTGCTGCCGGTCTCTGTCTGGCAATATTGCAAGAAGAAATCAAGCCGCTTCGCACCTCTCCCAGCGCAACAGATACTCTAATCACAAGGGAAGATTCGATTGATTCACCACGCAGCCCTGGACCACTCGACAACCGAAGCTCTTTTAGCGGCAGAAGCCTTGCTGAAGTCGTAACGGGCAGCGGAGGAGGCCGAGCTGCGGCTGGCGTTAGTGAAATTTGGCTGAGCCCGATTCGCGACTGGAAGTCATGCCTCGAGACTCTAACCGAGGCTTTCAAAACGAGCCTTGCCGAGACTTATAAGAGCTACGAGAGAGACGCTACGCCCGAAATGCTCGATGCGCTATTCAATAGCAAAAAGTTTCGACGAGAGGCTGTTCATCGAATGAGGAATGCCAGCGTTACCCGAGTGCTTTCGGCTGACCCTCAATTTGTATGTTGCTCACATGTCAAGTGAACTTTGGCGAACCCCGCTAACTTGGTAATTGCTATAGTTCCCCCGTTATGAAATTCGTTTTCGCAACTACGAAAAGGCCAAGCAAGAATTAAACGACATACGACAAATCTTGCAGTCTGGAGAGTCGGGCATATCCCCCTTCCGCTCCGTCCTCGAGTTTGCCGTTTCACCAAGAGGCGATGCCGTCTTGGAGTTTGCCAATCTCAGCCCAGGATGCTCCCCCCATGATCCTGTTTTGCGATTCCGCGTCTCATCGTACATGCTCGCTGAGACATCACCAATCTTTGCTCGCATGTTTTCAGGCCACTCGAGTAGCTTGCACCTGCACGAAGCTGAAGACATTACCGACCAATTACCTCCACCCCCTACAAAATATTTTTGCAAAGATGGAACCGAAGTCTGGCTGTACCGCATGCCACAGCGGGAGATTAACAAGCATGACTCCATCGAAATCTTGATACATGCCGCACATATGCACAACGAGCAGGTGCCGAGAGAAGTAAGCTTTGAGAAGTTTGTCGCCATTTCCGAATGCTCTATGCGCTTAAAATGTACCTCACCACTGGAGCTTATCGTCGAACATCGATGGCTGCCACAGTGGATGCACCGCGGCGCAGACGATATGCCGGATGGCCTACTTATCATTTGTTACGCTTTTGGTTCTCGTGGTCTGTTCACTCGCATGACCAAGAGCGCCATCCTGAATTTAGTGGACGAAAATGATTTGCAAAACAAACCATGGCCGCAGAAGATACGAGACAAAATTTGGGCAGTCCGGCGAACCAAGATGGCTCAGCTACACACTTGCTGTACGGAAATTATTCAAGAATATATTAAGCCTCCAACAACGGAGCCCACAGTCGTCGCTGACACTGAAGAGCCACCGCCAAATATCTGGGGGAGCCAAGGGCCAGCTGTACCACAAGCTCCGACATTGGCGCTCTCTAGTACGACTCGCTGTCCAAAAGGCAGCCATTGGTGCGACGCATCAAATCTGGGCTGGCTGATGATGGCCTTTAACAATATGAATATACTCGGGCAGGCGCTGCAGTCTTCAACAGTACCGGGCCCATCGGAGATGCCACTCCCATCAAAGAGTCTTGCTCAAGTTGTGGAAATGTTACTCTCTATCCCTAAGCCGGCAGCCCCAGTGCACCGTGGAGGCGTTTGCGATACTGTTACATCATTCCGCAGAGCTGTGGCCGATATCTACAACACCATCACAGGGCTTACTCTCTACGACATAAGTGGCAAAAGTCATGGCTGGGCTCTTTCAAAACACGCCATGAATGTACCCCAGTCCGAAGCCGTGACTGGGCTTAGCCGCATGGCTGCTCCTGACGACAGCCATACCGTCGCCAATGAGTTTCCCGAAAACGTACTGCTGCTTATCCTTAGTGAAATAACAGATCTTGAGGATTTGCAAGCTGCAGCACGGGTCAATCGAGCCTTTTACGTGGCGTACAAAACGTACGAGCTTCGTCTGATGCAGAATATTCTGAGGGTTGGCAGGATACGCAGCGGAGTACTTAACCGAGCCATCCCTCTCAGCGCCAGCAATGCAGAGAGCAAAGTGCTCAAGTCAGAGGCGGACCAGCTCAAGGATCAGATCGTTGAAGACAGGACAGACGCGGTAACCATTGACACTAATTACGGCAATGACACCGACTCAAGCGGCGAGTCAAGCAACGATGAGGTGCCACCTACAACAGACGTGCAGGACTACGCAAACCTACCACAATATGAGGCGTCCAGTGCACAAAGCACACCGTCCCGGCCAAATCCACGCCGCGAAGCATCCGACTCCTCAGCAGCCAGCAACCAGTCTCTCCCACGCATAAATACAACGACCAATCGCCGCACAAGCACAACGCCATCAGCAACGGGACAAGGCGATGCGGCAATGACGGTAGAAGAAGCCCACCGCATCTTATACCCAGACGACTACGAGTCGCCACGCACACCACGCGCAGTGTCCTACAACACAGGAACCCCCGAGTCGCCAGGCCAGCGCGAAAAGTTTCGGCTGCGTGACAAGTCGCTTGCGGAAATGGAGGATAAGACGCTTGTGCTGGTGAATGAGAAGCAGCTGCTGCAAGAGAATGCGCGACGGGTGAGTGTTGAAGAGGAGGAGAATGGAGAATGAATGTGCCATTTAGCCACGGGGGAACATATATATATATATATGTATGTGTGTGTGTGTTTTTTTTTTTTTTTTTTTTTTTGGATTTTATTCTCTTTTGGCAGCGGCGCAGGCATTTTTTGTTTATACCCTACACACATATTTTTATATATCTGACAGATGTTGTACATATTTTTGGAATTGGAAAGATGTTGATCTTGAGCACTCTTGTTATGAATGGAAGTCAAAGTACTTATTAGCAGTATAGCTTACCAGCATAGCGAGTTTGGATAATATGACTATTAAATTACTCTTTCATTCAACATGTAACTATGTAAGAATATGAATATACGTATTATGCCAAAAACAGTACCACTGTCTTTCTTTTTGTTTCTTAAGCAGTCGCATCATGTATCCAAACTAACTGCTCCACGCTATTAACTCGTTTCTCGTAGAAAAAAACACCTCAAACAAGAACCTTTTTTCAACATGCTAGCACATGCTGAAAGAAACACACCACAGCTAGCAACCATCTACTCCTTATCCTTGCCGCGCATGTGCTCCCAAAACGTCCTGAGTGTCGTCTTTTGCTTAGTCGACACGGTAGGACGCAGCCCATTCTCCTCCTCGGCCTGCGCAATGCGAGCAGCATTAATCGCTCGAAGCTTTGCGGTACCAATGCCCGCTACGCCGCCTTCTTGGTTCTCGCCCAGCCACGGCTTCTTGGAGTCGCCGAGCAAGCTGCCGGACAAAAAGTACGTAACGAGACCGAGAATGATGCACACAAAGGCAATGGGGTAGAGGAAGTGCACAGAGTAGCCAAAGACGTGAATGCCGATGATGACGCCCCAGAAATTGGCGGTGAGGAGCGAAATGTCGAAAAAGGCGGCGGAGCCCATGCGCAGAATGAGTGGTACGAGCGAGTAGAAGAGGGAGAGGCAGAGGGTGTAGCCAATCAGCCAGCCAATGACTTGAGGGGTCCAGTTTGCCTGTTGGAACGACTGGCGGTCGAGAATGGCGGCTTGGACGCCGTTGATGATCATGCCAAAGAGGGCGATGAAGGAGAGGACGTGGTGCATGGGCGCCTTGGAGACGAGCCACTCCTCGAGGACGTTGCTAGTGCCGTAGAGGGTGGCGCCGAGGAGGGCAAACAGGTCACCCTTGAGCATGTTGGAGGCGTCGCTGCTGCCATCGTTGGTCATGTAATCGGATGCAATGAGGATGCCCATGCCGCCGCAGCAGACAAGGATGCCAATGACTTGGAAGACCTTGTAGCGGACTTTGAGGATGAAGAAGGAGATGACGACGACGCAGACAATGGCCCAGAAGTTGATGAGCTGTGCCGAGAGGAGGTTTGTGTATCCGTAGGCTTTGACGGTGAAATAGTTGCCTTCGACGTCCAGCGCGGCCATGATGATGTACTTCCAGCCATTCTTCCAGATTGTGCGGGCGTAGGCGCGGGGCCCGTCGCGGAAGATGAAGATGGTGGTGTAGATGAGGAAGAGCAGGATATAGTTGAAGACGGTCTGGAAGGCGGGGATGTTGGTCTTGTGCTCGGCGAGGAAACTGGTAAAGGTGTTGGTGGCGGTGATGCACAGCGCGAGCACCTGGCCGATGGCTACGACGATCCAAAAGTCGGCGGTGGTGAGGTAACTCCACCAGTGGGTTGAGCGGGCTTCGAGGAGGTGAATGCCTTGGGAAACGTCGTCGCTGTTGGAAGCGTGGTTGAGCGGCGAGACGCCGCCGCTGTTGTTGTCGTTGGAGGCATCATGACGAAGCTCGCTGTCGTTGACGGCGGTGACGTTCTTGTCAGCGTCGCCGCCAGTGGTGCTGGAAGAGCCCATGGTTGGTTGTTCGTCGTCTGCGGCGTGGACAGTTGCGCTTCCGAGCGGTTCGTAGGCTTGTTCCGAGTCGGACGGGAAGGTGGTAGAGAAGACGGTCCTAATGTAGCGGCTAATGCTGTTGTCGGCTGATTGCATTCGCCAATGTACTGAACGACAACATGTTAGATTTTGGTAAGAACGGCAACGAGACGAGAGTTCGTACCTTGACCAGATCTATCTCGGAGGGAGAATCAAGAGACTCTCTTCAGTATCAGCAGCGCAAACGAAATTCGGCTGTTGGTGAGTGCCTTCTTATTAAAAAAAAGTAGTAAAAGTAACTTTTTGAAAAGTGGTAACTGATGGAATGGCCCAATCAAGTCTTTCTTCGTCTCCGAATACAGCAGCAAGCGCAAAGACTTCAAGTCGCCTGCTGGATATCCTATTGCCTAGCACGGCACATACAGCGATGCGCCAAGATTGTGATGAAGTTGAAGGAAGACGTCGAGGATTGTGCCGGCATGGGCTTTGGGTTGCGATAGTATGTGCAAGCGGAGGTGGCCGAATGCGGCGACGTTGGAGTGTCTAGTACGTCCAAAGGTTTATATTCAGACGATTGCCGTATTCAAGCCTGTTAAAGGGCTGAAAGATGAGATTAGTAAAGAAAGAATAGTTTATAAGGAGGAATAAAGGAGGGCAAGAGTTTGCAGGCGCAACATATATAAGCTGCCAAGAATCAGCAAAGGAAGAAGAAAAAAAAACGAGAAAAGATGGGCTCTCGGAGTCGGCGATGGTGGGGCTGGCAGCTGGCGTTAAACGCTTGTTGGGCGGGGCTGCTTGGGGTGGGACGGACAGACAGCCTCGGAAGGTCAGCTCCTGGTTGGTGTTGTCATTAACGCTGCACTAGCAAGGCGTGAAGAGCCATGATTCTTATAAGTACGAGTACGCAGATACGCAGCCAGATGGGGTGTAAGATCTGTACATTATTGGTATACATTTGATTCTATTCTTCATCCCACTTGATTCTGCGAAATCGGATCTTCTTTCGCCCCCGCAGGTTCCCATACGAGGCGATCGTCCCGTCAAATAATACTGGGTACAAAATGGGCAAGACATGCATTTGCCCGTGTTATACATACAAGCACAGCAGCTTCTGTCTTTCCACATATCATCTTGTATAGCTTTTGGTGAGATAACTCCTGCTGCTTGGCCGTATATCTTGCTCGTTGCTTTGTGTAGTCACTTGTGGACAATAATTGCCTCGACGGAGTGGTTTCCGGCATAAGCAGGACCGCACCATGCAAATTCGCTTCGAGCTACTGTCACGAGGCGCAACAGAGCCAGGCTGGGCTGCGTTTCGGGTATATAATTGCATTGTCCAAGAGGTACGTCCAGCCTGCGAGGCAGTCCTCCTATGGCTATTGTTTGTATCAGTGACGGCCACGGGTTTCACTCTGACTTCATGTAGTCGCGGCGTCAGGGCTGGCGTATATCCGATATTGCGGCACGTATCGTTTTGACTATTATCGCATTTGTAGCAGCAGTCGCAGCAGTTGCAGCGGCACCAGTCGAAGGTTTTGGGTCTATTCGGAAAACATCAGTCATTTGAAGCTCTCCGTGCATCACTCCTAGATGACCCACCGCTTAGATTTGGACTCTGATTTTCCGCCTTGTCCTCCGACTCTTCTGATGCCGGGGGCTCACGGTCTGGTACCGACGACAGCTCTTGGTGCAGGAGATGGAGGGCGTCGCCAGCGTTTACCCGGACGGAAGTATTCGACTTGGAACGAGCAGCGAGGCGATCGGGAGGGCGCATGGAAGCCATCATGGCCGACTGTGATTTTCTGCTACAGCAGATGCCCTCGGTACGGGACGGAGCTTAAAAGAATTAGGCTGTCAGGCTCATCTGCTATTAAGCTCTATGGCCAAATCGCTGGATGGTCGTTTCGTTTGTAGAAGCAAGGGCTATCTGGCCACGCCAGACAAGCGACCATTCCAGGCAGAGGGCCAAGCAAAACGCCGTTTTTCAAGGGCAGCAGGTCCATTTAAGAGCTGAAATTTGGCAAAGCCCCGTCTCGGGCCCCGGAAAGGGATTTTTCTCCATAGACACAGCGCATAGCTGCCCCTATGAGCAACAAGTCTCGGGTTTTTTCAGCCGCTTCTGCGCTTGGTGTCGTTGGCTGTGGAGCCTTGGAGCTCCCTCCGCCGGCTTGCGGTACGAAATACGGTTGCCGGCCCAGCGGCGCAGAGAAGCTTATTGGCGGGGAGCTGGTTTTTAGCCTGAAATGGCTAGCTGTGACGGCGAATTGTCTTTTGCTGAGAGCTGCGCTGTGGCTCCCGAAGTCCCCGTTGTTAGTATCCCACAGTAGCGCAACCGGCAAACGGTGGAGATGACGGCTCCAAAATGGTCGTGCGAAACGAGGAATGCGAGCGATACGTGGGATGGTGGTGGGCCTTTGCCGAATGCTGCCAGCGTATTATTAGCCAGACGGACAACTCTTGACAAATACGGCGCCCGTTTGTTGCATCAATATTTGCACGAAATACTTGACATTTCCAAAAAAGACATGCCAAGCGTACTTAATTGGTGTAAACCCGCTACTAGATGGATAATGTGTGATGTATGCTGGCGCCGAACAACAACGCGCCTCCGTCTCTACTAAAGGGTGCGACAAAATACCTAAAACTATTATTTTAATAGTAGCAGTTTTTGAAAAGCATGTATCTCCCTGTCGTGTATTCAATATCTTCATTTTTGTAACCTGTACTTCCCTAATCCAAACACTCATTCATGTCCCTGCTACCTGTACATAACAATAAACGCCATACCCTTCTGGACGAGGTCGAAAGTCGGTACAACACGGAGAAAACCACAGTGAAGATCAATGGGTCACATAAGCAAAGCCACTCTATATGGAAAGCAACCATGCAAGTTTACTTTCCCGTCTTTGGTCGTGCCACACGTTGGCCCTGTGCAGTATACCGCACAAAGGCAAAAGCCAATACCGCGCCAACAGCGAGAACGATGGCATTTCCTGCGGCAATAACATTTTCTTTTAGCTATGGCGCATTTATCTGTGTTTGCAGACGTAGACATACCAGCCACAAACCCCGTAACTGTGCTTGCCATGGCCATGGCGCTCGTAAGTGCGTTCTGAAGTAGGTGAACGACACCCAAAACGAGGTTGGCGATGGACGTGAAAACACCATGGACAATGTTATACGCGGCTCCAAAGATGGAGGCGATAAACTCGTAAATAGACCTAAAGAGGTTCGAGATGGCGCTTGTAACTGCCATGGTTGGCTGGAATGGCTGTGGTAAATGGGTCAACTAAGCGGTTTGTTGCGTAGCAGCTCGAGCTCGTCTTATCCTCGTTAAATCAAACAAATCCTTACAATCGACAAGAGACCCTAGTTTTATATCATGATGCTGTTTCAAGAAAATCAAGCTTCCACTGCTACCGTAATGTAGACGTCATTGCTTCCTCTTTGCTTGCTTCAAGACACGCACCACGTGCCAAGTGCCATCACTGCCTAATTCGGCCACGATCTGAGCTGAGCCGAAGGTGGTTGTGCTAGCCATTTCCTGCGGTACCCCAGGCGGAATACCCCACCCACCCTGATGAGCTACCCCAAATAGAAGCTCCAGATACCGTCACAGTCATTTCGTCCCTTCTCATCATCATCATCGTCATCTACGCAGATCTTTCAACTCTCGCCTCCAATATCAGCGGCGCATGGAGCCCAACCTCGATTAATATTTCATCATGCGAGGCGCTCTCTTCAGCACCTTTGCTCTGGCTGTACACGCCGCCCAGCCCGGCGCCATTTCTCCAGTTGCGGCCCCGTTGCGAGATCTGACCTGGGGTCAGCTCAACTTCCTGCATACTACAGATACACATGGCTGGCTGGCTGGCCATTTGCTAGAGTAAGATTCCTCACTCATAGGCATGCGATCTGGAGTGTAGAGAGCTAATATTGACCTGCTCTAGGCCACAGTATTCTGCCGACTGGGGAGACTACATTTCTTTTTCGCACCACCTTCGTAAACACGCCGACGACATTGGCTCCGACCTCCTCGTCGTCGATACCGGAGACAGAATCGAAGGAAACGGGCTCTACGATGCATCAACCCCCAAGGGCCTCTTCCAGTATGACATTTATCGCGAGCAGGATGTTGACATAATATGCGTCGGGAACCACGAGCTATACCAGCCTGGTTCCGCCGACCGCGAGTTCAACACGACCGTTGTCAACTACAAAAACAACTATATTGCATCAAACCTCGATTATATAGATCCCGAATCGGGCGACCAGAGGCCGCTCACTCAGCGTTATCGCAAATTCAAGACGAAAAACCAAGGAATAGAAATCGTCGCCTTTGGCTTCATCTTCGACTTTACAGGCAATGCCAACAACACCGTTGTCCAAAAGGTCGAGGACACGATCAAGGAGCCGTGGTTTCAAGATGCCATTCGCGAGGACCCTGACATGTTTGTCGTCGCCGGCCACATCGGTCTTCGCATGGAGGAGTTCCGTACCATCTTCACCGCTATCCGAAAGCAAAACTGGCATAAACCTATTGCTTTCTTTGGTGGCCACGCACATGTTCGCGATGCGCGGAAGTTCGACTCCACGGCCTTTGCCTTGGCTTCTGGAAGGTATTTTGAGACTATTGGCTGGATGTCCATGGACGGCATCATGGGCAAGGACGATGGCAAGGCATCCGCCAGCAAGAGTCTCAGCTTTACGCGCAAGTACATTGACAATAATTTGTATGGCTTGTACTATCACAGTAATACAAATGAAACGACATTCGACACCAAACTGGGAAAGCGTGTCAGCAGCATGATTACCAGAGCGCGAAAGGCATTGAGTCTTGACTACAGATTTGGTTGCGCTCCGAAGAGCCTTTGGATGAATCGCGCGGAATATCCCAGCGACGATAGCATTTACTCGTGGATTGAAAATGAAGTATTTCCTGAAGTTGTCGTCCACGAAAAGCGCAAAGATAAGCCCAGACTGGCTATAATGAACACTGGCGGTATACGCTTTGATATCTTTAAGGGCCCGTTTACACGCGACAGCACATACACTGTTAGCCCATTTGTCAGCGGCTTCAAATATGTTCCCGACGTCCCTTATGACGTGGCCAAAAAGGTCATTGGCCTCTTGAACAGCGGCGGCACCATTTTCACGGCTGCTGGTCAGGGTACCAACTTCCTCACTATCCCTCAGCAAATGTTTGCCGACGCTTCTACGGCCCCTCAGGGAGATGAAGCTCGCCTGGAGCTTCGTGGGCTGCGTAGCGCGAATGTACCAATGGATGATGACACAGCTTTGACGGGCGGATACACGACCAAGGACGACCTGGGAACTGATGGTGATGACACTGTTCACGAGCCTTTGCAGTTTCACAGAGTTCCCAACTGCATACAATCTGAAATTGCTTTCCCAGAAGATGGCGACCCGGATACCGTAGATGTGGTCTTTATCGACTTTATTCAACCGTGGGTCATTCCAGCATTAAAGTTTAGCGGCGGCGATTACAGCGACGACGATGTTGAGACGTACATGGATGGCACTTTCACGTACAAGATGTCTGAGTGGATCAAGAACAATTGGAACGGCTCGTGCTAAATTCAGATGCACGTAATGAATAAGCCATATTTTACGATATAAACTGCATAGCACCAATAAACAAAATAATCCTATACCTTTGAACCAGTTCCACGAAACCATGAACCTGTTCAAATTTTTCGCTCCTGTATACGCACGCAATTTGTAAAGAAAAGGAGTAACTCAAAGCGACTATGTAAATGTGTGTTGTGAATAATATTTTAATTAGTCTAATTCTGCGTATTGTTCTCGTTGAACCAAGCATCTCTTCAAACTACTCCATATTCTTTTCATTTGCTCCAGGACTCTATTATTAGCGTTGTTTGCCACACTTCGGCCATGGCATACCCAGACACCATGGGAGCGATGGAAGAGTGAGAGCAAATTGCCTCTGCAAAACGGCTCATGCCCGACCAAGGGAGTATCCCCAGAAAGGCACCTCCAAACGACATACATATATTGTACATCTTTGCAAACATGTGTATTTCCGAACCAATCTCTCTCTGGGGAAGACGGATACCCCAGCACTCTCCACCAAGCTTCCTCATCCCCATCATCGTCATTATCATCATCATCATTACCGTTGTCACCACGGTCACCATCTTCCGAGATGCCGCGGTCTCCGTCCTCGTCGCTCTCCGACACCACTCGGCTCCAATCCAAAAGGATTTCTCCCTCAAAAGACAGTTTCCTATTTGCTCTACAATTATCGGGCTTAATATCGTGTTTCATGACTATTTTTGTCATTCCCAAGGTCGACGGCGAAGAAGCAGTTCCCGTCACAGGAGACTGTAGATTTGAACACAATGTGTGAAGCGCTGGCAGCATAGTTTTGTGGAGGAGCAGTGAAGAATCTTTGTACAGAGGACAATGTGTGTCATGAATGCCCATATAATTGTTTGACGGGTCCTGCCGCTCAGAAATGCGAGAGCGTGTGCTGACGCACGTACAATGACACTCTGTCATGTTATTACTGAACGAGAACAGCTCTGATAGGCTGCAGAAAGTTTTAAGGTATGAGTAGGAAACAAAGGGCAGTAGTTGTCGTCGCAAATCTTCACCTCTAGCCGAATTTATATAAAAGCGCAAGCGAGGTAGATGTTAGTGGATCCCAATCCCCGACATATACTTTGTCATTTGGCGAAAGTGTCCTGTCTTCGCAGCTTTAATAATGGTCAGCACCGTAAAGTTTAGCTTTTAAGGCGCGGCTGTTGTTGTGTTCCGAGTTTCTGGTGGCATTTGTGGAAGAGTTTAAGGGGCAAACTGCAGTAATCTCGTCACTCATGTGCTATTTATGGGCAGCTTCCACATGGCATATATATAAATGTCAAAAACCATAATGACTCAACACATTTAAACTAATCGGCAGCAAAGTGTTATGCTAATCTAGGTGCAGGATTTGCAGCTCCTGTCATATTTGGAACTCGTAGAGCTTTTACCATACCCACAACCCAGACCTAATGTTCACAAAAATTAAATTCGTCAACCTCCAACTCCTTTGTCGCTTCATGCTGCAAGCTCGACCTCTCCTCCATCAACTCTGCCCGAATATCCTTCGCCTCCTCCTTGCTGAACAAAGAGTCAATATTCGCCAGAATCATCTCCACAATCTCCGGGGGCAACCGGTTGCTCTGGCGCAACGTATCCTCATCCGTCCACCAATGGCGCTGCTGCGGCGGCACATTGGCCGTCGAAACAATAGGAATAGCAGGGTCGACAAGAAACAGCGCCAAAATCTTGCGGTGGCCCGGCTTGCTTCGGTCAGCCAGCGAAAACGGCTGAACCCTATGCTGGTAGGTGTTCGGAAAGAAGACGGCTCGCCCGGCTCTCGTCAACACAGACCCGACGTTTTGCGTGGTTGAAAGTGAGCCTCTGTCTGAAGTCAAATAGAAGGCACGCTCAATAGACTCATGGTCATCCTGCTCATAGTGTAGTTCCATCATCAGGTCTTCCCGATCTCCAGACGTGCGAAACGAGAGACGAGAATCGGTAATGTTTTCATTGTCATAGTAAAACAGGGCCGTGGCGCAGATGTGCTCATTTATCTGGCCCTCAATGTGCCAGGAGCCGCCTTCATACTCTGGCTTCTCCGGCGTCAGATGGATATTTGCAAGCTTTGTTATCACCTGAATTCGCTGTTTTCCCTCTTTGCCGAAGAAATTGGAGGAGCAAACATCCTCTGGCTTAACATTGAAGAATTTTTTTTCGCAGTTCTCTGGACGGTCTTTTTCCAGAGTTGCATCCGGGATGGGGAGCGGATGAGTTCGTGCAAACCACTCGCGATCCTTCTTTCTGCGTTCAGGATCGTCATAGTCGCCATGATCAAAGTCTTGAACCTCCTCTGTGCTGAGAGCCCGCTCTCCTTGATCTGCCGGCCGGTTCCAGGGGTGGCATCCAGAGCCATATTGGCCACAGACCTCGGGGGTCTTGCAATCCAGATAGACATTCAATGTTTCCAAGCGCTGAAACTCGAATTCTTCGGGCCAGCGATAAATCAGGTCCCAAGCTGGCAAAGCCACGTTGATAAACTTTTCAATGACTGGATACAGAGTTGCATGTAAAGTTGGGTGGAGGTTGTTGATGTAGCTGTCAATCCTGGCATGGCCTGTGTCGTCAATTTCGACATCACTTGGCAACCACTGGAAGCGTCGAGAAAGCGTGTTGTTCTTCGCACGTGTTGTAGAGCTCGGAATAATGACGTCGCCCAAGCCGCAAGTCTCAATACAATTGTCCACCCCTACTCGTCTGTCCTGCAAGACTCGAGTCTTTCCGTACACAAGAGGACATAATGATGGGTGTACCAGATCAAGAACCTTGTTGTCGCTGCCAGGATGCCAGTCCTTTTCGGCCTCGGGCACGTCTTCGAGAACCTTGACAGCAGAAAGAAGATCCTGCCGCAAGCTTTCCGTCATTAGCTTATCCGACTTGATAGCAGTCATGGAGTAGTCAAACGTCGGAATCAAGCCCGTCTCTTCATAAAGAGCTGCTTTTGTGCGCAACTCTTCAATGCACTGTCAAGCTCATCTCACATTAGCAAACCAACACAGCATACGCAATGTGAGTTGACGATCCAATCTCGCAGGAAAAAAAAAGGAAAACTTACAGCATCAAACATGCGCGGCGTGAAATCCGCATAAGGGCGATATGCATCCCAATCCATACTCAACGCTTCTGTCTTCCACTTGCTGACAATGGCCCCGTCGTTCACCTTGCGCCACCACTCGGGCTTGTCCGTCAAGTCGTCCATGACTTTGAGCATGCATGCCTCGCGCGTCAACAGAGTTGCCGCTTGGAATTTATAGACTTCATGGGAGTCTGTGTCTAATCCAACCAATACCGGAAAGTGCTTTTCATCGCCGGGCATGAAGTCAACCGGAAGACCCAGGCCGGGGAGTTCCAGAGCTTTGGAACCGCTTTGTTTTGGTGAGGTCATGCTGCTGATTGTACGTGGTAGGAAGGATATAACTTCGGGGTTTTATATGGTTGTGAAATCCAAAATAATCGCCTTTTTGGAACGCAGAAATATTTACTCTCAAATGGCAACAAAGTACAGCTCAGCTCTTATATACACAACGAAGACTCAGCTGCAGATGAAGGCGCCACTTTCATCCCCACATTGTGCCTAATCTGCCTAGAGACTCGCTCGGCATGTGCAACGCCTCTTCTCGAGTTTATTGCAATTGATTAAACGCAAATCTTTGAGAGGCGTAGGCAACAGCCTCTTGATGGGTCACTTGAACAGGGGAACTATAGTTCTCACATGCTGGAGGCAAGACATCCTTGTAATAGCACTTGAAGGCCAAAAAGTCACAAAACACCTGGCAAACAAAGTGCCTAGTCTTCTAAACGAAATATCATGTATGCTTAGATTTCAAGAAACTGCTTCTGTCTTGTATATGCTCAACTCGCCGTTGACAAAGAATCTATGGTTTTACAAAAAACGCGATACAATTTTAATACACCCTTTTTTAATTTAGATGAATGCCTCCCATCTACGGTTGATTTGTCTTCTTCGGACCTGAACAAATAATTAGCTTTCTGACGGACACGGGGAGGTAATTACAAAGTACTGACCATTGGAGCAAGAAACATGACTCCTGACAACAGGGCAACAACCGTTGCAAGCAAGGTGGCCTTGTTAAAGCCCTTGCCAAGGATATCAAATAGGCCGCTGGGTGAAATACGGGTACCGTAGACGTCAATCCCGTAGGCGACGAGCAAGGTCGTACTTTCCACAATGGCGGGCGACGCGACAAAACCCTCGACGCCCAAGATATCCCATTCGTGTGAGACAATAGAGCGAGGGTCAAGCTCAATGGCAGGCACGTACTTAGGCAGGCCCTCTGCCTCAGCCTCGGCCGGGGTAGGGTCACGGCCAACAGGACGTCGTGGGTCAAGGAGCGTACGTGGCATGCTAACAACAGAGTGAGACTCAGGGAGGTATGCAACAATCTGGCGGTTGGCAATGCCCTGACGAGTCTGGGTAACGGAAAGCTTGGAGAAGGGCTGCGAGATGACCCAGCTCTGGGAGACGACGTAGGGCAGTGGCGCGCCGGTGGGCGTGTCGACAGGCTCGAGAGAAGAGAACTTGTCAGCGTCGCCAAGCGGTCCGCGGTCGTTTGTATTCGGCGATTCGTACAGGTCAGACACGACAACCTGGTAGCCCTTGATGGAGCGCTCCGTGGCATCATTGAGCTTGTACTGTCCAAAGAACGAGCATGCGAACCAGTTTTCAGCCATGGTGCAAGAGATGGGCTTTTTGCTGTCGACTCCTTCGTGGGTCTCAGCAGAAAGGACCTGACCGGAAATGGTGTCTACCAGCTTGACGGAGAGGACAGAAGTGGCGTCATCCATGAGAGCGACCACGGCAGTGTTGGGGTTGAGGTACTTGTATTTCACACCACGGTCCGCGAGAACGCGACCAATAGAAGCAACAGGATCGTGGGCGGGAATAACGTCAATGTCGACAATTCTTTGACCAGCGGCGGACTTTAGTTGCCAGATATCCTGCTTCTTGACATTCTCTCCATCTTGGAGGAGTTTGATGCCCTTGACGGTTTCATCCTCTCCACGGACAACAACAATTTGGTCACCGACTTGGCCACGAGGTTTGTCGCTGGTCGGAGCTCCGTCAACGCCAAGAGGTAACAGCCATTCAGACGTCTCGTCTTCAATAATAGCTGTGCTGGCTATTTCCATGGGGCCGGAAGGTGTATAGTCCAGGACATGGCCGTCGAGAGCATTAATAAGAACCATCTCACCCTGGGAGCCACGCATGGAAACTACACCATCATCATCCTGTACAACCATTCCCTTTACTTCAAGGGTCTCTCCCTCCGGTTGAGGGAAAACATCCTTTGACCAAACAATCTCACCGTGGTTGCCTGTGTTAAGGGCATAAAAACGTCCACGGCGAGTGACGAGGACAATGATTTTGTTGAAGCCGAATGGATCTGCGTGCAGGCCAGCTGAGTGCGAGGCCTCTCCGCCAAGAAGGCTGGATACAATGTTTGAAGGAAGACCAGCGAGATATCCAGGGAGATGCTGCAGGTCTTCGATGTGGCGTTTAACGCGATGGATGTATGCAGACAGTGGATTGGTATGGGCTTCCTCGGCAAGTACCTTGGCGAGGTTTTCTTGGTGAGGAAGCTCAGCCCATACAGCCGCAACGGTGCCACTGAGGCCTTCAGGTCGGCTCCAGTCCTTCTCGCCATTGCGGATGACCAGCCAATCTTGTGAATCAGCCATGATAGCAGAGCGGACGGCAAATTCGTCGCCAGCCTTGCGAACGACCTCAGAAACGGCGTGGATTGCCCTTACGCCGCCCTCAATCTTAATCGGCCAACGCGCCAAGCCATTGTTCGATTCAGACGAGAGAAGCTGGACTTCGTTCTCCATTATGCGAGTAAAGAACACGTTTGCACCATCAGAGCTCGTCGAGATGGCACCGCGACCCATGATGTGAGGCAGCTCATACGCCTTTTTGATCTGGCTGTTCTTCAGGTCAACATGGTAAACTTCTCCCATGTTGCCGCTACCAGAGTGGGTATGGATCAAAAAGTGCGGCTGGGATTGCGTCAGATGCGGCGCGTGGATGTCGACAGAAGAGGTGTCGGCGGGCAAAACAATATCCTGCTTGGTTTTCGTGCCAATGATCTGCAAGCTAAGCTTGTTGAGAGCGCCGTTAGTCCAGGCAAGGATGGGCGCAGCAGAGTTGGCGCCAACAAACATGACGTCCTTTGCGCTAGTGACATCGCCCTTGCTGCCAACGGTCCATTGGTCGGTACGCTTGCCAGTGGCTACATCAATGGAATTTGTCTTAATGTTGTAAGAGGACGAGGAGCCATGAAGACTAATGATGTAAACATTGGCAATGTTGGTCGAGACTTGCAGCGGAATATCCTTGCTCGTCTCGCGGAACTCCCAAATGACGTTGCCGAGGCCGCCATGTAGGCGTCGCAGAACGGTGGTGCCGTCTTCGTCAAACAACACCAGCACATCTTTTCTTGAGTTTTCTGTCAGCTCCAAAATCTCCAAGTCCTTGACTTCGCCCTCAAACTCCATCTGCCAAACAGCGCGACCATTCAGGGCGTTCCACGCTTGTACACGACGACCAGACGCAGCCGCAACCCAATTCTCGCCCTCTGGCGCTCTCAGGAATCCGCCGCCATTGGTGATGTTCTCTGACGCTTGTTGTCTCCATACAAGCTCGCCGCTGGTTGGGTTGACAGCGCCAACAACGCCGAGATCGCTCAGGGTGTATAGCAGGCTCGCCTTGTCGTCTGTTCGGGGTCGGTGGAAGAAGGTGGTTTCGCGCTGCGGGATGCCCACAAGAGAGTGGTGGAAGTCGACATGGCCGACTTCATCCTTGTAGATGGCCGCTGTTAGCGAGGACAAGCCAAGCAACAGCAGCGATTGGAATTGGCGCCGCATGTCGTCGAATCTGATGCTGTGATGCGTCGGCGTACCAGGCTTGCGTCGGACAGCTAGCTCAAGCTGTTACCTGTCACTCTTCGCGCTGGCTTAGTCATCCGGGAATGGCCGCCTGTAGGGTAGCCAGGCTGAGAGGGCTTCAATACTTGCAAATGTGCCTAGACAATGTATTTTCTAGAGGATTTAATCTAATGCTCTTTTGTTCTACTATTACTATAGATGATACCTCAAGTGCGTGATTTCTAGCTTGTCCGGTAAAAGCTGTCGTGGTCGTTAATACCTGCATATGCATATTGTACCTGGTAAGCGTTTTGGTCACACCCAAACTGTGCTGCTTACAAAATGCCTGAAGCGAGACTGAAAAAGTATGAAATGTGTAGAAACTTAAATCCCAAACCTAACGAGATCAATAATATTTTTAAGTTACTTTATATCACATTTTCTCCCGTCGTGGCACATCATCAAACTTCCAACAGCGTTGCAAATCACATCGCCACCAACGACGGACCGTCCCTCCACAACAGATGGCATCATTCACGCTCACGCTGTAGCATCAGCCCGGGTTTAACTTTAAAACAGGTTACAAAGCTGCCTGAACATAGCAGGCCTAGACTTGGCTGCACGTCATCTGGCGCCCAGTAGGATGCAACTGCGGTGCCGCTCCCCGGTGCGCGTGACGGCATGTCTTCGATGTCACGCTCCGCACGTGAACTGTTTTGGCGTGTAAGTCGCCTTCTGCTAGGCAGAGCACACCCTCTTCGGCCGCCGTTGACATGGGTGATGAGGGGGATCATCAACACCACCTTGCTCAGTTTAGATCGCTATAAGGCTCCGAAACCAAACCTTACTTCTGCTATAATGTAACCGAGAAACAAGTCTTGGAGTGTGTCATCCTTTACACTGGTTTCCTTATTACTAGCCCACCTGCGGCTCCCATCCTGCACCGCCCTTCACAAACCACATTGATTTGATATTTCATCTTGCGGTGCTCTTCTGCACGGGATTCAAGATGGAAGATGATCCACTCTTGATGGCGGCGACTCGACATCCGCTCATCTCATCATGGACATCTACACCTATTCCAAACCTGTCTCTCTCAGCCGGCGGTCTTCTCGCCCTAGCAGACCTCAACACCGTCGCCCAACGTACAGCCATAAAAGGAGGCTCATCATGGCTCGATGCACTTGTCCTCGCCCCGGGCCTACACTACCAACAAGCCGCCGATGCTCTAGAGCAGGAATCAGTACCCGGCCTTGCCGCGGAGCTGGGCTTAACAGCCGCAATAGAAACAAAAGCCGACGGCACAGAGCTACGACGCTACGTCATAAGCAATATTGCCATGGTCAACTACCTGAAGCGATTATGGAGCAGCAACGAAAAAGGAGGTGTTATAACGTTAAACGTCGGCATGGCAAGAGAGGGCGAGGAGATGGAACAAATGGCCAAGCGGCTATCTGCCAAACTGTACCGACAAGGGGTCGGCACATCAGATTGGAACCAACCTGTTGAGCTCGACTGGCTCAGCCATGTTCTGTATCTGATGAGCCCACTCCTCACAGTATCCGCCGTGACATTCATGATCCTATTGGCAGACTGGTGGGGATGTGCCTTTATCATTGCGCTCATGGTATCGCGCATCCTCAATATCTGGACAATAAAGCAGCGAGCAAAGCAGGATAAAAAACCATCACCCAAGGATCTATCCGCCGCAGCTGCGCTGGATAACCACCCAACCGAATATACAATCGACCTAGGCGAGAACCGCCGTGTGATTTTGCGCGGACTAAACTCTGATCTGCAAGCCGTCACCACACAGACCTGGCTGCGCAGCAAGTCTACTTTTGACGGCTACCTCGAGGCCGTGTCCAAGCTGATTGTGTACTTGGTAGCGGCGTTTAGCGGCAACCTCACGCAGGCAGGCGGTTTGGTGCTGATGTCGCTCCTGCTATCGAGTGCAGGACTTTTAGGTCTCAGCAATGCCCACGTTCGTGGGTTACAGATGCATGGTCGTGTTGCCCGGCCCGAGCGCGATAGGCGCGATGATGATGATGCGAAGTCAGAGTCCACTGACATTGAACAGGGTCGAGTAACCGGTTTTCCGGTTGAAAACTTTCGTGCACGGCGGCCGTCGGGCACGTAGCCGCCAAGAAGTCGGGGGACGAGAGAAGTTGCAGCATTCTATACTGGTGTACTATTTTGACGCCTTCTAGAACTACTTATCCTAGAAATCACAATAAAAAAAGAAAGAAACTCGAAATAAAATGACATATAGCATATGCGCCTGTTGTACATGTAACCCGTTCTCAACCACACCTTTTGCCCGAAACTATACCCACCGAACTTCATCGACGCCCTGTAGAAATGGTATATCCAGAAAATAATTGTTCAAAGCAAAGCCTCAAAAGAGGTCATCCCTAGAGCAAAGTCGTAGGTTTTAAATACATAGATCGCTTATTCATTCGCTGGTGCATCCTCCTTTTCCCCCTCTGGAGGAGGCGCCTCTGTTGCAGGGGCTTCAGCCTTCGGGCTTGACACAGCGGCTGGTGGCGCCGCCTCCGGCTCGGTAGCACCTGGTTCAGGTACATCTTCTTGCTGCTTCTCATCCTCGACAGGGGCGGATGGCTCAGTGGCGCCTTCTTCCTTGGGAGGTGTAGGGTCTCTTGGTACAGATGATTCTTCAGCCGCTGGTGGTGCTGGCTCATCCTCTGCGGGTGGCTCGACCGCCGGCGCTGGTGCCGGGGATGCTGACGGTGCAGCGTTCTCGGCTACTGGCTCCTCCTCCTGTGGCTGGTCTTGCGTTAGAGAGCTCGGCGCTTGTTCTGCTGTGGAATTGTCCTCCGGGGCAGTTTCTTCAGGTTTTGGAGAATCCGGTTTGCGAGGGCTTTGTGCAGGAGCCTCGCTAGGCTCTGCCTCCTCGACGGGCTCCGCAACAGGCGACAGAGTAGGCTTTGCATTCTCCGCGGGCATATCGGCGGCTGGTGGTGGTTCTCTGGTCTCGTCGGCCGAGCCTGTGCCGACCTCTGATGGAGCTCCAGACTCTGTTAGAGGAAAGCGGACAGAGGCAGAATCTTCAGGCTTGATAGTATCCTCGGTCATGATTGAATCTTGGTGGTTCAGAGCAAATTTCTCTGACAAGTTGGTCTTGTCAGACTGGGATTCCTTGCTCTTGTCCTCGCCGTCTGAAACCTTTTCTGAGCCATCCTCAGCTTTAGGAGTTGCGATGTTGCCGACTTGCTCAGGCGGCGGAGGCAAAAGAGCCTCTTCTGAAGACGCTCGAGGTAGCCCGGCGTCCAAGTCTCTTTCCACAGCAGCTGCCGGCTCTTCACCAACGATAGTTGATGGTGGCTGGGCAGCTGTTGATTCCGTTTCAACCTCCATGGCCTGGCCGGCTCCAGATTGCGGTACAGCGGGTGCACTCAGTTTCTCTGTTGGCGACTGTACGAGGACATTCTTGAGAGGACTTCCCTCGGGCTTTGGTGATCCAGCGGCAAGTGTGCCCACCGGAGGAGGAATTGTCATCGGGTTAGGGGGTGGAGCTTCGGTCGCTGGGTGGTTTTCGGCGACGAGATTGGGACTGGTAGTTGGCGGCGGTGCGTCGCTCATCTTCTCGTCAGTATCAGTATTCTTAGAGTCCTCAGCCATGCTCGTATCAGGGAGATCGCTGTCCCCATGTTCGTCGTCATCACCCTCGTCACCCTCCTCGCCATCGTCATCGTCATCGTCGTCGTCATCGTCACCATCAGCCATTTCGCTGTCCTGCTGCGGCGTGTCTGTATTTTCAGCTTTCGTGCCCTGCGTAGAGTTAGCAAAATGTTGAGGAACACGTGAGTAAGCAAAACTCACATTCTCGCCCTCGCCAGCAGGTTTGTTCGGATCTGTCACACCCTCACCAACAGGCGCACTGGTTGGGTTCGCACCAGGCTCTCCAGGTGGCGGATTCTTAATCTTCTTCTTTCCGCGGCCAGGTCCAGCCTTGGCCTTTCTCTTCGGAGGTGGAGGTCGTCTGCGTTGCGGCGGAGGTGGTGCGTTTACGGGCTGTGCAGGAGCATTCTGAACAACCTCGACTCGGGTTGAGATGATGTCACCCTCGACATTTTGACCATCGCCCAATGTAACCTCTTCTGTGTATGGGTTTCCAGCAGCGTCGACGCGTCGAACTGTCGCTCGAGTAACAGTTGGACCCGATGGCTTTTCCTCGACAGTCTTGCTGGCGATGGTGACGGTGTTCTTCCGACGCTTAGCCAAGTGAGAGACTGTCTGAACCTCTACATTGCGCGGTATTTGCTTCCACACCTTGATGGAAAAGCCATTTGGCGCAGTCTCTTCCTCTTTCTTTTCGGCCTTCTCGGCAGGGTTGTTTTCAGCATCGGCGTCTTCCTCGTCGTTGGGTGCAGGGCGCTTGTACAGACGGCCAGACCGAGCTGCACGCAGCAGCTCCTGGCTATGAGGCGCCAGAAGAGACGAGTCTTTTGGCATGCCATGAATGAGTTCAATTGCCCACACGTCGTTCTGCTGGTGCTGCTCCTGCTCCACGGGTGGCGCGACGTTTACCCATTCGTGTCGCCATTGTCGAACCGGCAGACCTGCTGACGTTAGTTAAGTTCTGTGATTCAGTAAGTAGACCTAAATACCTTCAAAGTCGTCATGCTCGGCGGTATAGCCGCTACGGTTAGCGCGCCGGGTCTAAAGTAGATTTCGTTAGCCATAGATTCTTGGGTGCAGCACGGTCGGGGTCTAGTCACATACGCCTGGCGCCATGATGAATTCGCAAAAACTCGGGTTGCTGAGCCCTCACTTCCACAAAGTAATATCGCTCGACTATCGAGCCGTCTGCTGTGCCAGGACGATGCGCGCAATTACGATGCGCCGCGGACGCTTTTGTCGTGATGGTTGCTAGACACGGTTGCGTACGGCGCGACGCAGGCTCCCGTTAGTAGGGAACGGTGGCCAACCAATCGCAGGAACCGCAACTGCCTTACATAATCAACTCTCCGTTGGCGGCCGACTCGCTGTTAATAGGTAGGTAGACAACTACACTTGTTGCATCCGCAGTAAATAGCTACTTAAGAAAAATGTTTACAGATAATGAACTCATTTTCGATAAAGGGTTGAGATTTTATTGTCTATAGATTCGAATAGCAGTACTATACGCCACGCCAAGGAGAACACACGGAAGGTGCCTCATGAAAAAGTATCGACCCTTTTTATCCGTCGAGCAAACCACACTCTCCTATTTTACATGCTAATAAAACACTGTAACTCGAAATAAACGTCGTAAATTTTAGTCTTGACAGTCTCCGCGTTAGAAATCAGCCTTGGGTAGCACGAGTTGAACGGCAGCGCCAGCGTACCTTTGTTAGTTGCCACATTACGACCTCGATTCCTGCTCCCTCATCACTTCGCCATGTTTACCAGATTCCTTCCCCTTTACAAATTGTCAGCAGTTGATTTACGCGGCCCGTGGTATGCGATCGTTGCCTTACCGAGATGCCCGCTTCGACGACGAGGCGATCGAGCTGGAAGAACTCTCCGATGACAGATTGACGCTGCGCAAACAAAAGTTAGCAAACGGTTCCAATCCCAGACCGAAACATTGCAAAATACGAGCCAGCCATACCTTGAGAACTTGCAGCTCCTTGAGACCATACTGAATCAGCTCCTGGACCTTGCGCGGGTCCTGCTCAGCCTTGTGCTCGCGAAACGCATCTCGCGTTCGGCGTTTGGCGTACTCGCGGAAATTGTAAGCAGTGACCTGCTTGCTCTGCCGTATTAATTGACGATACTATTGAGACGAATTTGTTAGCCACCGGTCGGTCCGAGGGGGTGAAATAATCCCGTGGCAGCGCAGTGTCGCTCGAAAGTGATGATGATTTGGAAATTGTCGGATACTTTGCAGGCGATGGCTGTCAAGCCAGCATGCGCCCTAGACGGCTCGAAGCAGGGAAGAAAAGAAAATGGCAATCGCGGCTTACCAGAGATCGAGCTTGCTGGGGTGCTTCGCCTCGTAATGCGGAAACGGCAGACATGTTGGGCTGTGAGATGATGCGTGCAAGTTTCAAAGCGATATTTCGGGGCCCGGCGAAAATGGAGCGTGGCTAGCTATGATGTCGCCTCTGAGCTGGTCGGTGTTAGTCGGGCCGCCACGCTATTGGTAGGAGCATCTGTGCACTGTAGCACACTGTGTTGTCATTGCCATGTACGCAAAGTTTACAGTGCGAATTTGGGTAGGTGTCATCCATATGACAAATCCCGAGCCTTCGAATTTCACGTTTCCCATATTTCATGGAACGTCCCGCGAGTCCCCATATATAATGCTGATATATTTATATCAAGACTGACCATAGTATGTATGCGTATTATAAAACGTTTTTACAGTCTTAAGACGCCAAGTGTATTTCCCAGAAGTCTATTAAATGCTAATATATTGTACACTCAGATTGACCATAATCCACATGGGTATCATAAACATCTCGAAAGACGCCAAGTAGCCAACTTATCCCCAACCATTTATTTACCTTGAAACTGTGGCTTTGTGGAGTGCCTTTTGCTCATTGATAATCTCTTGCAGCTCTGCGTTTTGCTTTTTCAATTCAGCTATTTCATCGCTGTCATTAGAGGGGCGCCAGTAGACGCAGTTGCTGGGAAAGATTGTAGAGCCTGCTGAATTATATCGTCTGAAAACCCTTGCGAGTTCATCATATCGGAAAAGCGCGACGCCGCCGGTTCGCCTGTCAGCTGTGCCGTGAGCGTATACTGCCTTTGCGACAGGTTTGGCTTGACGACGGTTGTGACTTGGTGGCTTGAGGGTTTATTTTTAAACGGCGAGACAAATGTCAGGTTTGTAACGGCTGCATTTAGGTTTGCCACCTCGGAGGGCTGGGCCTTGTCGGTGAGCTCCCATTGCAAGATTCTTCCCTTGGCATGGCCAGTAAGAAGAGTACTGCCGTCATAGTTGAGCGCTAGGCAAATAGCCGGATCGCTTTCCGGCTCTACCACTCCCAACGGGGAGTCCACCTGCACAACGATAGATGACATTTCAGCGCCTCGCGATCCCAAGAGTGGCTTGTCGCCAAAGAATTCAACAACAAAGACGTTTCCATCTTCCGAGGCAACGACAAGGGCTCGGGCGGAAGGGTCTAGCGTAGCGCAAAGAGGGATAGAAGGGAAGAGAAGAGTACGCAGAACTTGACCGGTTTGGTAGTTCCAAACTATACATGTCTTGTCCTTGCTGGCAGAAACGCAAATGCTCGTCTCTGCATTATCACCCGGGCCAGCCACTAGGGCAGTGATGGCTCCGCGGTGGTTTGATAGAACCCTATCCGGCTCAAAACCTGGTTCGGCGCCGTACTCTAACAGCCGCGCGATCGACCAAACATTGACGTTGGAATCGTCTGAAGCGGTCAATACATGAGTTGACGTTGCAGTTAGACAAGTAACAGCCTGCACGTGGCAAGGAGGAGTGGTGACTTGGCGGCCCGTGGAGGTCTAGACATGTCAGTTATCTCTTGTAATGTTGCTGTAGCATACGACACGGAGAGAAAAAAGCAACCAAGTCAACTCACCTCCCAAAGAATCAATCGCCCTTCGGCAGTTCCGAGAATGAGCACATTGCCAGATAGGGCAACGCTTCTTATCTTTTCCTGAAAAGAAACGAGGGTTTCTTGGTTGCCTCGCTCCCGAGAATAGACGTGGACATGAGCCTTTTGGTCCTGAGCGGCAAACACATGATTGTCGCTGACAGCTAGGCAGTTCACAGGCGTCGAGCTTTTCTTAAAGGTGGCCTTCACGGCCCAAGACGGGGAGAATGTGTGTGAATAAATGCCGGCATCTTTGGGAACGGCGGTATTGGCGGCGATTTGCGGGCCAGATATCGTCGAGATGACCTCTTCCGATAACATGGCTAGATGGACCGACGACGACGACCCTATCCGAGTGTGTGACGAGATGTACAGGGCGCAGTAGCTTGCATAAAAAAGCAATACAGGAAAATCCAAAAATGGGGAGAGAATTCGTCAAAGATGGATCAGAGTAGCGTGGGCGTGGTTGCGCTCAGACAATGGAGAGGCAGTGACAAAGCAAGAGGCCGAAGAAGAGGAAAAAAAAAGTAAAAAAGCTGTTCACGATAACTGGCCCCGCAAGTGGTGGCATGTTGCTGGTGGGATCAGACGTGGAGCGCATGCAGCAGTGCTGGAGGCCATTGGACTTTAGTGGAGTGTAGCTGTCGCTAGGCGGTTTGTTAGGGGCACCTTAGCGCAAGGCACAGAACGCCTGGGGAGGAAACGGCGCTCTGTCACCGCTGGAGCTAACGCATGGTATTGGGGCCAACTGCACGGATGGACCTCGATTGCTTACTGCAAAACAGAGAGGACACGGCCAGCAACGGTAGCGTAGCAGTAACAAGTAAGGTGCCCAATCAAGTTGAATCGTGGTCCGTTCCATTGTATACCTACAATGGCACCAATGTGACGCTCTCTAGTCTTATTTGTACGTAGCCAGACTTGCTTTTTCCTGCTCTGCCCGCCGTCCACACACAAACACACACACTTTCAGCTGCGCCTTCGCGCCAAAGCCTGCGACTGGATGCTAGACCAAGCTGCGGAGAGACTGTGTCTTGCATTGGCGCATCCAATAGACCGTATATTGCTTTTGGCAGCCTGATCGATTAATTGGCCCCTTGCGTCTGTGCCCACCAACCGGCCGTGTAGTCTGCTTAGCAATAGGACATGACGGCACCGTTTTACAGAGTAACAATGACTGAAACTGTAAGTACGGCTAGACACTGCTATTATTAGGGGGACCGTCGCATTGAAGAGCGCGAAGAGAAGACGTCGAAATGCGCGTGCTTTTGCCAAAGCGAGGGAGAGTCTTGCAGTCTACATCACTGTGCCCTGCCTCCGAGAGGCTTATCCCGTCTCACCAGACAGAGCAAAGTCACGCATGATGGTGGTGCTTCCATGGCGCCAATGTACATACGTAGGGATTACTGACTTTGCGTCTTCTTTTTGCTCTTTTGTACTTTGTCAAAGCAGCAGCCATGGACGTGTGGGCACTCTTATGGACCGTTGGGACCCCCTTGTACGACCTTCGATGAGCATCTCAGACGTCTATTTACCGTTGCGCAGCCGTCTCAGCCACAACAGTCACGGATCGGCCCCAAACGCCCGTCTGCTTCTTGTCCTGACTCCGCAAATTATGTATGTATTACCAAGTACGACCAGGACCCAAGCTTTGGTTTCCAAACGGTGCCACAAACGTGGTACAAGGTGGCCTTGGGGAACGCTTCGAAGCGGAATGCATGTGCCCATCCGATCAAGTGCCAGTCCTCTCATCTAGCGAGCACTCGGACGGAGCCGTAACTCGCCTACGACGACGCTTTGAAAGATGGACACAGGGAAGGGCTGTCGAGTACATAGCGGGAAGAATGAATGCGACGAGATAAGAATGGAAGAGTTGCTGTTATTTTCCATGCGGCTGATCTGCACTCCATTACGTCTATCGTCACGACATCCAGCTTTGGTTTTTAGCAATGCCAATACTTTGTTTCTTTTGCGTGCACTTACTCGTAGGCTCCTTTACCCGTAACGCCGTTACGAAACAAAGAAAGAAAAAAAAAAAACAATTACCCCCGCTAAATAGTACTCCCTGTACGAACCCCAGCTGCACATCGCCGTCCACGTTGCTGTCCAAGCTGCAGACCGGTGGTGGACTGCTCGCCCCAAGAGGCGTGCGGTTGTTGCTTTTTGGCCCACGCACTGTCTGGCCCGTTTTGCTTCTTCTTGCTGTCCTACCACAACACCAACAACCAGTGGCACCACCGAGCCCCAGCCCGAACCGGCCTAGACAATTCGGAGAGAAAGCTGGCGGGCAAAAGAGAAGAAAGAAAAAAAAAAAGGACTCGTCTAGTCTATCTACCAGAAAGCCCTCGTCGCCATCGACTTTTAATGCCTGTTCCGCCCCTCCCCATCCCACGGCTCGAAATCATGTTTTGGACGCATCATCCCAATCTCCAAACCCGGTGCGATAATCTCTTTGATTGTCTTGCCTGGCCCCAAAGGACCCGGAGCCCTCCAAGGTGAATCAAAGAGAGGCCTGTCTCCCTTGTTCCTCACTTCTCCATCACTTGTCTTGCTTTTCTCTTGTGTATGCCACATGCCGCATCCCGCATCCTGCTGCTCCCCCTTGCCTCCACTGCCGTCTACTTGATTCATATATAGCAGCCACACAACCCACGGCAACGTACTCGTTGCACGGGGTCCCAGGCAAATCTCTTATGCCATCAGCCGAGTACGAACCAGCCTCCGAGGTCCTGGATGGCCTGAACATTATACAGGTTCCTCTTGCAGCTGGCTACCAAGGAACACCGAAGCAACAACCCCGCCAACAGGACGAATTGTCTGAGCCGTCTGTCGCCGATAGCTCTGAAAGCCCCGGTAGGAGAAAGACACCATCGCCAATAAGACGGAGAAGATCCGTCTCGAGCATGAAAGGGTTGATGCCTCTTACACTATCATCGGCATCGAGTCTCAGTTCTAACTCAACCGGCAATCTACCCTTCGACGACGGAATGGGCGAGAGAGTTGACGAATACTTTCCCGAGATATTAGCTCGTGACCTTGAGCTCGCAAGTGCCGTCTTTGCCTCCAGAAGCATGACTGCTGGAGCTCCTTCATGTACAGTGGCAGCCGAGTACATGGCCCGCGCCAAGGCTGCTGGCATCTTTACAGAGCGCGCTACGTCGCCATACCGCACTGCATCGGCACGAGTGCAGCTTCTGGGTGCCATTGAGGAACGGGATTCTATTGCCTCGTTTCTCGAAAAGCAACAGCAGCAACAAGGCCATGATTCTTACGAAGATTCCAATTCAGATCTTGAGACCACGTCGAGTGCTGAAGAATCGGCCGGGATGCCGCCCCCATCATTCCGATACAGAAATCACTCCGTCGTCACCAATGCGACATCAGTCGAAGACTCAACGTGGAGGCCTTCACCAAAGCCCTCTCCTCCGCTACAGGAGCCTACGGAAGAGCCACCTGGCTGTATTTGGATAGATGAGGAGTCTGATGATGAGTCTGAGGTTCACACTGACGAGCCAATGATTATGGAGCCGCTCTCACACCTGTCCCCAAGACCGCCATCTCCTCCGCAAACTGAAAACGATCCTGCTCCAACAAAGATCACCTCGACGCCCGTCGACTTTCGTGCCAGAATGCTGCATCGGAAATCACATTCAGTCGGCGGTGGCTCGCCAATGGGATCACCTGAATTCCAATTCACTAAGCAGCCACTTGGCGTCAAAATAAACGATGCTTTCCCAAAGCAGCAGCCCTCCCATGAAGCCATCCTTGTACAAGAATCGACAACTCCTACGCTGGACGCAAAGAAATCGGCAGCTTCGCCGCCGCCACCAGTGACGACTGTTGCTGAGAGTCTTGCCATGCCGCCACCACCAGTTCCGCAGAAACATGAGCAACGACGTACCGCAATGCGCACCGGCGGCACAGCTGGCAAAGTGCAAAAGCCACCAAGACATGTGCAAATTGTTGCTGAGCCATCACCTGTGAGCGACGAGTTCCCAGACTCTGACGAAGGCGAAAGCGTCATGGAGCAGGTGCCAGAACCGGAGAGGCACATCTGGGGCCGTGAGGAAACCACTTACACGCGCCCAACTCCTCCACCATCACCACGTGCCAGCATCCTTTCTTTCGCTCAGAGCAACATCAAGCCCTATGCCCCGCCATTTCAGGGCGAAGAGCTCGCTAAGGTTGTGCCTCTGCCGCCTGATACTATTGAGACGCTTCGAGTCTCGATTGCTTGCTTCCCGGAAACAATGCTCCTTTCTTCAAGCTTGACAATCGACACTATTCGATCCTACTCGAAGAAGATGCGCCATCCAAACATGGACATGTTTCGACCGTCGCCTCCCCAATCGTCAGGTACTTTTGGTCGCAAGTCGCTCTGGAAAAAGGTCAATCCCTTGAAGCGAGGAGCCTCATCGGCGAGTTTGAGGTCGGATATGCAAAGCATGAATGGCAGCATCACACAGTCCATTGGCACCAACTCAGTGACGGGCAATCCGCTCAAGAATGTCTTCAGTTGCTGCTCGGATTATATCTGCGATGCGCTGTATGCCCACATTGTCGCATACAACTACATCTCGGCACTGGTAGCCAGGATGCCTCCGCCGCCAATCAAACGCATGCAGAGCCTTGGTGGCCGCATGTCCAATGAGTACCAGCACCAGCAGCAACAGCAGCAGGACAAGATCCCAAAGAAGGCCGCCTCTCTTCTTGGCCTCGGTGGCGGCGGCAACGGCAACGGCGGATCCGACTCAATGTCAACCCGCAGCGGATTTACCAAGCGCACCAGCGGCAAACTGGCACCGTGGCAGGTGGAAGAAATGGTAACCAGCCAATCAGCGTCATCGGTAAACCACGACAACGCAGTCCGTGGCATTCACGCAGGCCTGCTCAAGTGCATTGCACGCTTGATTTCTACAGCACGACTCATGTCGGAAAGCGGCAGCATTGAAGAGCGCCTGATTGACATGGAAAAGGAGGACAAGGACATGCTCTTTATGAGAAGCCTTTGCGAGCTTGTGAGGATGGCAGAGGAGGCCAGCTAAGTTGCCTCCCAACATTTCCATTTTTTCAATTTCTTTTGTTGTATTTTCTGTTTTTATCTTTGTACATGCGAGAAAATTTGGTACGGTTCTTTGAAATTTTGGGGTTGTGTAGGTTGGAATACCCTCTTGGCAAGGAGCCTTGGCTGTCATTTTTACATATACCGTCATATAGCTTCGGTTCAGCACTTGCGGCCGAAGCAGATTAATCGAATAACAGAGGACCTGGCGTCTTACACTATATAATGACAAAATTGATATCTTTATATTAAGCACCAAAAAAAGAAGACGTTTCTTAGTGATTGTGAATGTCGGCTCATGTATAAGATTGCCTTTGCAGGCCGAAACGGGAAGGTTGTGATCGACAGGGCCGCTCCACTGTGCGTTGGGTGAGTTGGGGATTAGCTGATTTCACATAGACGGCGAAAGAAAGATGGTTTAGAAGAAGATAGAAGGAGAAGTAATATTCACTAGGGGGGTATATGTAATCTCTAATCGTCGTTTCCTCGCATCACTCTTTTTTCCCAATCCAGCCTATAAAAAAATAATTAAAAAAGAATGATAAAAAACGCCTTGCTTTAAAACCCAGATTCCCAAATTAATGCTTCAACACCGCTGCAAGTACCTGTGAATACTCGTACCTCTACAGCGTCAACGGACCGATAGTATCCGCAAACAGCTCCTCAAACCACGGCTTCGGCCCCTTTTGACACACGCCATCCCAAGAAACCGGCTCAAACGTGGTCGGCCCAAACGCCGTCTTTCCCGAATACGCCGTCACCGTCTTGGTGCTGCTGCCGCTGCCCATCGACTCTGGCGCCATGTACACGATGCCATTGCCGTCTGGGTGCATGGCCGGTAGCTTGGCGAGCGGACGAGCGTTGGAACCGGTGTTTGGCTCGCTGAGGTGCGACATGACGAGGTGGCGAAGCTTGGGGTAGAACCACGTCTTGTCCCACCAGTTTGCGAGGCGGTACGGCTTGAGGCCTTGGACGTAGGCGTTGTGGTGGATGCCGACGGGGACGGAGCCAAAGTAGAGATCCGTGTACAGCGAGACATTGCCCCAGACGACGGTGTCGAGCGGGCCCGTGGGACCCTTTGAGTTTGCTGCGTCCTTTGTGATTTCCTGCAGGTCCTTGGGCACGCCTTGGATGCGTGCAGGGCCGATGACGCCGGCCCTGTGCGAGGCAAAGTCGACTTCGTCTTGGTTGTTGAGGCGGACAAACTCGCCGTCCTCTTCGGAGGAGCAGGTGGCGGGGATGGTGGTAAAGTTGTAGTCGAGGCCGATGCCGAACTCAAAGTTCTTGCCGGCCATGGCGTCGCGCGCAATGGGCCGCACGTCGCGATGAAGCTGCGAGAGCTTGCTGTCGGAGCCTGTGCCGTTCCACGTCTCGCCGAGGTCGAGCATCCACTCGCGCCAGAGCTCCTGGTCGCCGATGACCTCGCCCAGCAGCGCCTGGTCGCTCCAGAGCTGGCGGCCCATGCGAGCGGTCTCGTCTACCTTTTCGCGGACACGGCG
Organism: Lecanicillium sp. S3808; assembly: GCA_023628775.1. Taxonomy (NCBI): domain Eukaryota; kingdom Fungi; phylum Ascomycota; class Sordariomycetes; order Hypocreales; family Cordycipitaceae; genus Lecanicillium; species Lecanicillium sp. S3808. The sequence goes on from JAMAJY010000031.1 coordinate 231,076, forward strand.
CAGGGCGGCGCGCAGCGAGCCCATGGTGCCCATGATCATGCCGCTGTTGACGCAGCGCGGGCGGATCTTGCGGTATGTGCGCGCGGGATCCAGATATGGGCGGGCGCGCTCGTCGGTGCCGTGGCCGTACATGTCGTCGGCCATGGGCGACTGCGGCCAGTGCTCGTAGTGCGGGCTGGAGCCTGATTCCGCGTCGGGCGAGCAGTGCTTTGCGCTGGTGACGATGATGGACTGCTTGGGCGGCTGGACGGGAAAGTTGTGCGGCTTGCTGCTGCTGCCAGAGGAGGCGTCCTTCCACTGCTTGCGGACACGTTCGTCGGCGTCGCGGTTGAGCTGGTGATATCTCTTGATTAGGATCGAAGGAGGCAGCTGGAACCAAATGTCGTAGGAGTCGACCATCAGGGCCAGATCATTGTCGTCTGCGTCTGCGTCGTTTTCGATCAGCTCGTCCATGGCGGAGAGCCAGCTTTCGAGCTTGGCAATGTGGCTGCCGCTCAGGTACCACTGCGGACGGTTATACTCGCCCTTCCAGTTGAGAAGGATGGGCATTGGGTAGCCGAGGGCGACCGAGGACATGATGGTCTTGCACAGGTTGATGTGCGGCGAGTCGGCGGGCATGAAGACGCGGAGACGGCGGGTGCCACCCATGTCGGGGGTATGTTCTGGGACGGCCAGCTCCTTGAACTGGTCACGCGAGACGGAGCCATCCCAAGAAGTTGAATGTGGAAAGGGTAGGCTGAAACTCGAATCTGAGCAGTTCTGTTTGGAGGAGGCGTTTCATGTTAGCTGGTGTCTTTGGGGAATGCTTGTAAGAGGTGGGGGGGGGGGGGGGGGAGAGAGGGTTTCAAAAACTCACGATAAAGTATACCGCAGCAGTGGTTAGGGCCACGAGCAGAAGCAGAAAACCTCGCTTGATGCCTTTGCCGGGAGGTTGTTGTTGCTGCCATCGTGGGACAGGTTCTTGTGTAGGCAGACCAATGCGGCCCTCGCGAGAGGACGGCCCAAAGCCCATGGTGTGGGATGTGCCGGAGCGGATAAAGTTGCGGGTATCAATCGGCGTAGAGATGAAAAGAAGAAGAAAGCCGCTGTATTTTGAGAAAGTTCAAGTTAAAGGAAAAAGACAAGAAAGGAAAGTAATCGATGAGCCAAGATCAAAAGAATGAGAGACAAGAGTGTAACGCGTGATGAGCTAACTAGGACTTGGCAAGTTTGAGTCTGGTCCCCTTGCGCAACCTGCTAGAACGAGGCACGAGAGCACAAGAGATGCAGAAACAAGAGAGCACGAGGGCAGAAGACGGGCGGGAGAATTGGGCGAGGAGAGCTACAAATACAAAATGGCGAAAAGATACGGACAATAAGGCATGGCACAGATAGAAAACGCTAATATTAATGCCGGAGAGACGGCCGGCACACACGCGAGCAAAAGCACGTACAAGGCAGAGTACGTATGGAGTACATGGAGCGTCTTGGTACGGAGCATGGATCCCCAGCCTAAAAAGAGAGGTGGACGGGCCGGGATGGGCAGAGCGTAGGAACCTTTCCGAGTACCCAATTCGCAAATCAAGGTACTCCGTAGATACTGATAGCTTTCATTGGGGACAACTGGGCGGGATGGAGGGATAGACAGGGTCCAAAATGCTGGCTTTGCTGGACAGGCAGTTGGGCTGGTGGAGGTGGAAGGAAGCTTGTGGCGGGGCGCATCGGAGCCGTAGAGCGGGCCTCAAATCCGCACGGGGGCCTGGGGATTGGCTGTCTGACGTCCAAGGGAGAGACAGCACGCAGAGAGAGAGAGAGCGTGCGCTGACAAGTATACTTTTCTCGGGTCGGACTGCTGTTGCACGCTATTTTGGATGGCACGAGTACATACATACCCCGTTCGATGGATGGGTGGTGGCTGAATCAGAAGGCCCCCCAGATGTGCTTTTCTTACCGTCTGGGCGTGCTAGCGTGGTTTGGCAGCGCACGTTGCGGCTCTGGGGCGCCTGAGTCGTTGTTTGGGTTGCCGCACGAGGAGCTGCGGCACAACGAAATAGTGGCGTCAGCCTCTGAGAGAGGTTTGTGTGCCACGAAAAGTAGCGGTACCTGATGCTTTGCTACAGCGGTGCGAATGGGGCTACGGGTATCGTACAGCAGGTTCTCTCGCGGCGCAGGTTTGCCTGCAAGGTACGTACTTGTACAATTGCTTTGCTTGGGCAGGACCTGCGAGAGGGTGTGGTCGATTGCCCTGCATGCAGGAGATTTCCAATTACCGCCAGATGCGTAACATTTCTTGCATCTTGAATTCTGATTTATATTATCCTCGATGAATTCAACTTTTTTTTCCCCTTCTTTTTTAAAGGTTGAACGAATACCGCGCGTTTCTCGAGGCCATCAGAATTGTTGAGAATCACATGCAAAATTGCTAGGCTACGACTAAAGCGACCCAGCTCGAATTAGTACGGCCTGCGGCTTGCACCGGAGCAAGTAAAGCGACAAGCAGAGAATCAATGTACATGCTATGCGGAAGAGAGGACAATACAGTCTGCAATAACCAACATTGACACGCAAAAATAGAATAAATCAAAGCAACAGAAAGACTCGCAAAAACCAGACCTATTTTATCATGTACTTGACTTGCACTCCCATTCACCACCAAGCCAGCATTGCTCGCCAACTTTTCTGCCTGCGTCCACGCTGCCGTACAAGTACCGCCTTGGTACAGCAAGGCCCGTTGACGCCAACCAGCAATGCCCACACGTGCATGGCTCCGGCCGCGCCACAGGCTTGCCAGTACTTGCCGGCATTCGTTGATTGGGTACTTGGCCTGGGCTGCGTTGTCTTTGGGCGACGGGCGGTGGACCCAAGGCGCCGGAGCGGGTTGGGTCCGGTAATACACACGGGCTCATTTTTGCGTACGCGGACAGTATGTACCTCTGTGGTTGCTATCAGTTGATAAGGTACCTACTTAAAGCCATCGACCGATGTGCAGACAATGTGCAGATACCACGCAGCGACGCCCATTCAAGTGAGCACCGCACCATGTTGCCAGTGGAGGAGTCCCTTTCCATGTTGGTCCGTCTCTAGTCGTATGTATTTCTCTCACTGTGTCCTCCTTTTCTGTTGGGATTTTTCTGGGCATTTTTGGTCACATCTTCTTTGGTTCTTACAATGGATAGCGTCGGGTTGGGATTACTCCGCACTCCGCAGAGCAAACAGCCCAGCCCTGCTGAAAAGCATGTGATGATCATTGCCAATTCAACGTCTTTGTAGCAATACTCGGGACCATGCATGCGAACAAGTCGCAATTGCTTCCTCCAAACTGCCAGTTTTGTGTGCATCAATTAATATATGCAACACTCCAGACCTCCCCCCATCCTCTCCGGTACCGCTGCCTCGATTGTGCAACACTGTTTCGAGCCAAGTCTTGGCCGCGTCATGGTCGTCACTCAGCGACGCAATCGATTGATGCTAGTCCCCCAATCATTCATCATCCATTACGCTCCGTACCGTACCTACACTAAACTCGTAATTACCTAGTACTCCGTGGTGTAATATGTATGTACTAGTCCAGCCCCTGGCCCGATATGGAGCCACACCATCGGGGCTTTCGCTCAAGATCCCTCCCTTTTAGACGCCCTTGACAACCACTCGTCTGTCCCGTGGGCTTGTCTGGCTGGCCACCAAATCCTGCCGACGACAATGGAGTACTCGTAAAGCCTGTGAATACGACTATCCTCCGTACAATATACAGAGTACAACCAATCTCTCTCAGCCCGCCCATTCCCCGCATATACTTCCTAGCTCGCGCACATCTCCTTTCGGCTCTTGCTCCCCTCTTGTCATATCACCTTGCCGCATAAATACATATAAGCCAACTCAATCCAGGCGCTCGTCCACGTGGTTGGCTTCTGCTTTGGTCGCTGGCTGCCTTGATCTCGTGCCCCTGTGTCTGCCTTGCCTTGCCTTGGTTTTTTTTAGTTTTTATTTTCTTGGGGCTTGGCGCTTGCGGGATCGAGCTCCTCGGTAGCTGCATCGCAGGGCTCACCTCCTACCAACGTGGCTTGATCGGAGCCAACCTCCCGACTCTGGCTCCAAATGTTTTTTACGGCTACATCAATCTCCCTAGGGCAACCAACATCGTTGCTTCTGCTGCCAAGACGGTCGAAATCATGGCTGGGCTGCTAGGTAGCCATGCTCGGCAGCAGGCCATGGAAGCCATACGCAGCGAAACCCCAAGAATCATCGCTGGCTATGCCATTATCGGTGCGTTTGGCTTGATTGTAATCCATACAGCGATATCACTTTCTAACCAGCGCGCGACAGGCTTTGTCAACATCATTGCGCAATCCATCATCTTCTCCGCCTGCTACCTCCTCGTCCCATTTCCACGACCGATTGTGGCCCTCATTCTCCTCCTGCCCTCGCTACTGACAAAAGCTATACTCCCACACATCCTCCCTTATATACCATGGAACCTACGGCCCGTCTTGCTGGCGATTCTATGGGCGATTTCTACAGTCGTCTGTGTGGCCTCGCCGCCGAATGTACCGCCGTTGCTACGTTTTCCCAGCTCAATGCTCGCATCCGTCGCCGCTTCTTTGACTGAAGTCTCTTGCCTGGGACATCTTCGACATTTTGGGCAGCCTGGTCTCGCAGGATGGGGTATTGGGACCGGAGCGGCCGCCGCGTCGTGGGCTGTACTACCCTATCATTTAACAACCAACAAGGGCTTCATGATGCGTGCTTTACTCCACTACGTCGTCTATCTAGTCGGGACCATGCTGGTGGCGCATTACCTGTTCCTTAGACGACCTCCAGTATCAACAGCAACTCCGACCGACGCTGAAGTCAAGTTTGACGACATGGCAGCCGAGCAAGGGACGACTTTTGCCGTACGCGAGCCTACGTCCCGACCAACCTCGTTTATCGACCGGATCAAATACAACCTACATCTTACAGACAAGCTCGTCCGTCCACACATTCGACAACTGCTATATACTTTCACGCTACAGCTCCTTGTCGCGCCGGGACTAGGCCGCGCATACGCCAAGACCTCGGCCTTTGAAACCTTTGACTCCTTTTACGCCACGTACAACGTCGCCTTTCATGCCGGCAGCTTCATCGCCCGCTCCATGATTCTGTTCCACCGGTTCCAGAGACTGCGAAACGTTACGTCCGTATTGACGGGCATCGCAGTTGTGCTGGTAATCAACGGTGTGTTTGCGGCCATTTCCAGCCCTGTGCTCCTACTGCCAATGCAGTTTGCGGCCGGGTTCCTTGGAGGGGCAGTGTATGTCAATGTCTTTTCGACGGCGGTCTCGCAAACGGCTAGCGAGTATGCGGCCGATGCAGAGTATGCTTTGGGGGTGCTCGGCGTGGGAGAGACGGCTGGTGTATTGCTTGGAGAGCTGTTTGGATCGCTGCTCGAGTTGAGCTTGTGCATGGTGGATCGTGCAACGGGACTCCGATGGTGCTACAGCGAGCCTGCGATGTAAGACGCGGGTTCTAAAGTGTCTTTTTGCTTCTTGGTATAATATATATTCTAGCATAGCGCAGCGTTTAATTGTCCAGCCCCGGAAAAAGCTATAATAACTTAATACTAATCAAACGCTCAGACTATTAATTTACTTTCACTTCTGTCGTTTTCACTCAGCCTTCTTGACACTCATCATAAGAAACAGCGGCCGAATCAGGTCCTCTTCTCCAACAAGCCCGGCCTCAATCTCCTCCGGCAGCGGCAGCCACTCTTTAAACCCCGTAAGCTGGAACCCCAACCCAAGAAACAGGTCCAAATACCCGGTAACCGTACGATGCTGCTTCCTCAGCCCCGGCGCAAGCCAGTCCACAACCCTCTCCCCCTCTTCATAATAGCTCTTAAAGCTCCAGTACTTTTCCCCGTCGGCTTCTTTATCCTCTATCAAACGCGGCTTGTGCGGCGCCGTATAGATCGGGTGCTCAACATTCATCACAAAGCTACACCCGGGCTTCAACTGCGTGTGAATCTGCGTGACGACATCTTTTAAATGTACAAGATAATGCAACGTAAGCGAACTAAACACCAAATCATACACCCCGTTGCTACTGCCACTGTTCTCTTTTTCTGATTCAGGCAACGGTAACGGCTCAGCGTCCAAGTCAGCAATGCGGTAGTCGATTTTCGATTTATAGTCTGCATTTCCGCCGTTGAGCTGACGGGCTTTGGAAATCATGTTGGTGGAAATGTCGAGCGCTAGAACGCGCGCTGCGCCGTGGTCTATTGCCCAGCGCGCAAACCAGCCCGAGCCGCAGCCTACATCGAGAACGTGGAAGCCTGTGAGGTTTTGCGGAAGGAGGGGGTGGAGGCGTTTCCAGGCGAGGTCTGTTTCGAGGTCTGTTTTGTTGGAGCGGTCGATGTAGGTGTTGTAGGCGGTGAAGAAGTCTTGTCTGTCGTAAATGTTTTGTGACATGCTGGGCTATCTTTTTTGCAAGCTGTTTATGATTTTCTGACGTGGGTTTGGAGACGGTAGGTTTATGCGGTTGATATGTATAGCTAATTTGAAAGTTGAGATTCGAGATGGCTCCCCCACTTGTTCGGTTCGGCTCCCGCCGGTGTGATATTTCCACTGCCGCCGCCACGTTGTGCCATTATTGGTATATCGTGGGGATATTGAGGGTCTTTTGTGAGTCACAGACAGTTCAGTGCAGGGTAAAATGAGTAAGAATGGTGATTAGTCGAAAATGGCGAGATTACATATAATATAGTATTAAAATTGCGAGTTAATAACCCGCATACCTAGAAACCGCTTAAAGACATCGAGGCTCTTCCCACGCAAATTTCTTGATGTGATTGACATATTCGTTAGAATCATCGCGTTCCGTCACTTGTAGCGGGCGTTTCTTCTTTGCTATCCATTCCCTGCACAGGCGCGGATGCCTTTGCTCCAGAAGCCATTGCCGCCTTGGACGCAGCAATAAGATCCTCACGAGCAACTCTATATTGCCTGGCTATCTCCTGTTTCCTGGCGTTTGACATGGAGAAGTCGCTCTTTGCAGCTTGGCGGATCGCTGAGATCTCGTCGTACTTTTGCTGGTATTCCGCTACAGTAGGCATTATAGCGGAATATATGGTCAGAAGTGTTGATGGACCTGGACTAAAAATCGGAAGATGTAGAGGTAGCGAGCGATGAACTCGTCGTAGTGATATGAGTGAGGGGTATGAAGTAGCTGCGCGGGTGATGGCGGGGTAGCTTCATTTAACTGCCCAGGTCCGCCAGGTGTTGTCTTGAAAGTGTCTGTGTAACGCCATTTTCAATTTAATACAGTTTTCACTGAAATCGTGGATTTATTTTATAAATTTCGAGTTGCCACTTCAAAAGTACAAGTCTGTTGTATGTTTTATACGCTTCACAACGCCTTTGGCAGTGAGGGATCTCCCACATTCTCTGCCAAAAGAGGCACAAGCTATCTGGACACCTAGTAGCTATACTGCAACCAAAAGTTGTTCTTTATGGGTCTATTCGTCATCCTCGTCCTCGTCCTCATCACCGTAGTCATCATCGTCATAGTTCTCCTCCAGCTCCTCAATGTAATCATCTGCAGCCTCTTGCAGCTCTTCCTGGTCGCTGCTACTAGCGCTTGAGTCCTCTGCGGCTTCTTGTGCCTCTTCATACCGCTCTCTCGCTTCCTGCAAGGATTCACGATCACTCGAGGAAACAGACTCATTGTCATCTTCAGCAGCTGGTGGTGGCGCCGGCGGGTAGTAATATTGTTCCTGCGGAGCTGGCGGAGGGGCCGCAGCAGCAGCATCAGCGGGAGCAGCACTCGCACCTTTCTCATCGTCACTGCTGCTGTCGTGGTTCAACATATGGCTCACAAGAGCACCTGTTGCTGCACCGCCAGCTGCTCCAACAATAGTATTTCCCAGCGTGCCCGCTAAACCGCTTCCGCCTCCGCCTGCCTTGTCTTTACTACCGCTGGATTGCTCGGGATAGTAGTTACCATAACCTGGGGCGGCAGGCGGCGGCGCACCAGCTCCGTAGTCTCCGCGGGCGTCGTTGGCATTGTACCCTGGACCGGGCGCTTCCCACTGAGACTGACTGGTTGCCTCCTCTACGTAGTACCACCGCTCATGCTGTCGATCGTAAAATGGAAGCCAGCCCTGTGGGATAGGAGGTCTGTCTTGGGGAGGTTTGTACTCGGGAAGAGGAGCTTGGTATTGTGTCGGTGGTGGATGACCTTGGCCTCCGTCTTGGTAGCCGTAGTTGGGCGGCGCTAAAGGTGGGAGGGCGACGGTTAGCGTACAAAATCGAAAGCTAATGATATACTGGACCACACAAAGTACTGACGAGATGAATACTGCCCCTGGTTCGGACCTAGGCCAAGCTGGCCGAAATTCTGGTTCAGGTTATCATAGTAGGCCATTCTGAGGGATGTGTGGCTTGTTTGCTGTTGGGCAGTTTGCAGTGTATGCAGCAGTCAAAGACGATGCCTGCCCTGTACGACACGAAACTGAAAACTTCTGTAAGCTGCATGGCATGAAAGCGGACCATATGTATTTCACTCGTCAGAGGCCGGTTTGGGGGGTCCGTAAGAAGGCTTGCAGTGTAATCAAACGGTATGCGGGCCGTTCCGCAAGCGCCAGTTTTCATTGCGTTTGTGCATTGGACGGGAATATTGGGTTGGCCAGCTGGCGGGTTGAGCATGCAGCTGGCTGGCAGGTGGCAGATGTCGAATGGGCTGTGCACCCGACTATTTAGCTCAACTGCTTCTTTCTGGCTACTCTATCCAAACGGATTCATGAAATAACACTAGACCTATAACCCTACGACCTCAGCAACTGCAGCGGCAACAGACACATTCCCACATCCCACACGCGACTGCATTGCATACACTGCCCCGCGGATGCGTTGGTGTATCTTGACTGGTGACAACGGCCGTTTGGTGGAGAGCTTCTGCACCAAGGTCCCGCTGCCAATGCCTCTTGAACCGCCCTGAGTGAAGAATTGCCCTGTCGTTGGTGGTCCCTTGCGAGGCTTAGACGAGCAAGCAAACGCTTGGCGACAGTCAAGGCCCCAAAATACTGGAACCTAACGCCTGCACAGAGCAAGGATCCATCGTAAGAGCCAGCTTTCCAGTGCACCAAAGCCAGTCAGATCGCCCGCAGCTTTCGCAGCTTATTGCCCCGCTACGCCCGTCGGCCGACTCGCCCGCCCGCCTCGATTGCCCCTCTGTCCCGTTTCGGCTGCGCACTGCCGCGCCGCCGCGTACAGCCAGCCATCCTTCGGTTGCTTGCGACGATCCCATCGCCAGTCCACAACTTTGCTCCTCTTGCACCATCCTCTGCTGCGCTGAATTTTATCTGCTTCATCGTCTGCGCAGCTTGAATTTCGAATCGCTTCATCGCTGACCATGTCTGGATTCCCTGGACAAGGCCACCACGGCGCCCAACACCATCCCGGTGGCCAGGCCGGTTTCGGCTACGGTTCACCTGTCCCGCCGCCTCCCCCGGGCTGGGGTCCTCCTCAAGGACACGGCGGTCCTCCTCAAGGACACGGCGGTCCTCCCCCTCAAGGCTATGGAGGTCCTCCTCCTCCTCATGGATATGGCGGTCCTCCTCCTCCTCCTCAAAATTATGGCGGTCCTCCTCCTCCTCATCAAGGCTATGGCGGTCCTCCTCCACCCCCAGGATACGGCCATCCGCCGCCTCCGCCGCAAGGTTACGGCGGCTACCATGGCGGCAACCAATACCCTCCGCCGAATCGCCCGCCGCCTCCGGGTCACGATGCTTACGGCTATCCTGTGCAGCGCATGCACGGCGGCGGCCCTCCGCCTCGAATGGGACCTCCTCCGAGCACGCCGCAGTCGTTTGGCCACGGCGCGCCAAACGGGTACACTTTCCAGTATTCCAACTGTACCGGTCGTCGCAAGGCGCTACTTATCGGCATCAACTACTTTGGGCAAAAGGGCGAGCTTCGCGGGTGCATCAACGATGTGCGAAACGTGTCGACCTTTTTGAACGAGCGATACAATTACAAGTGGGAGGACATGGTGATTTTGACCGATGATCAGCGGGATCCTAGAAAGATTCCGACAAAGGCCAATATGATTAAAGCCATGCAGTGGCTCGTCAAGGACGCGCAGCCTAATGACTCTCTATTTTTGCATTACTCTGGTAAGCCTTGCTATCATTCAGATGGAGGAATGTGTATGCTGACGATGACACAGGCCACGGTGGACAGACGGAAGATGTAGACGGTGACGAAGACGACGGCTTCGACGAAGTTATTTACCCAGTCGATTTCCGACAGAATGGACATATTGTAGACGACGAGATTCATTTCAGAGTCGTCAAGCCGCTGCGGCCCGGTGTGCGTCTTACAGCCATCTTTGACTCGTGCCACTCAGCAACAGCGATGGATCTTCCCTACGTGTATTCCACCAAGGGTGTCCTCAAGGAGCCCAACCTGGCCAAGGAAGCTGGCCAGGGCCTGCTCAGCGCAGTAGGCTCATATGCTCGAGGAGACCTCGGCGGTGTCGCCAGCGCCATATTTGGCTTTGCCAAGTCGGCATACAAGGGCGACGATGCCTATGAAAAGACCAAGGACACACGCACATCACCAGCTGATGTCATCATGTGGTCCGGCAGCAGAGATGACCAGACCTCGTAAGTTAACCGAATTTGTAGAATTGCTCCGTACCGTGTCATGCTAACTGAGAAACAGCGCCGATGCAACGATTAATGCGCAAGCCACCGGCGCCATGTCGTGGGCGTTTATCACGGCCATCAAGCAGAACCCGCAGCAGAGCTACGTACAGCTGCTGAATAGCGTTCGAGATGTTTTGGAAACAAAATATACGCAAAAGCCGCAGCTGTCATGCAGCCACCCGCTTGGTAAGTTGATATTACGGCTGGGCTTGTTACACTGCATATTCTGTGAGACTAACTTGACATACAGATACGGATATCCAGTTTGTCATGTGATTTTGCTGGGATGGATGGGGAATTAATGATAGGGTAAGGAAGCAGACAGAATGAAGAAATGATTTTGTACTTTTACATTGACTTTGCCTGAGTGTATGTAGCGTCTTACATTTCTGCCGCCTTGGTGTTTCCAACCTGGGAGGCTCATTGACCAGTACTACAGTGGTTTTATGGAGCGCAACGAGTTAAAGCATTTATATCTTACCAGGGTTCGGATCAATTTATCACCACGGTAGACTACGTCATGTGTCAAGTATAATCCTCGTAGATTCACAGGAATAAAATAAAATACCGTTTTACCGGGCATCTGAACTTGCCACTCGGATTCTTACTTGATGAGGGTTTCAATGCCTCAGTGTTACGAAAATATTGGCTCCCTTTGCCGCATTGGCTTAACAAGACCCATCAGACGTTTGCAAGCAAGTCACTCGCTGCCACTATCAAAGACATCCGTATTCATATACCTGTCCATAACATGAAAACCATATTTGTCGACCGGAAAAAAGCTTGGCAAAAGTGCCTACGCCGAATATCCAGAACTGGCTAACATGTCATATTCTCACGTCATGGAATACTCGCGACCTAGCTTTAGTGTCTAATACGCAGGGGACAGTCGACATACAAAGAGTGTATGCTTCCTAGAAAGGCGTGACCAATTTGGAAGTATTGCGTTTTTATTTTATTGGTGTATAAAATACTGCTCGATATGTTGTGTGTGCAAGCCGTGGAATAAAGGCGTGTTGATGCACATCATGTTGGGATGAATGAGAATATGGCAAAGTACATGTGTAGGACATTATTGCTTTTTACGCTTAGCAAAGCCACAAACATGCTCCATTATGGAAAGGGACGAAATTTACAGTATCGGAGAGGAATACAGCCACAGCATGCTCCTCGGATTCACAACCGTAGCAACACCTGTAAGTGGACAGGCAGGATGGGACTTTTGGATCAAAGAGCGGAGGCAGCCAACATGCAAGAAGAAGAACAGACACTTGTTTGTCCGAATAAGCTAGCCGCGGCAATCAGACCTCGCGTCGCAAATGCAGACCATGACGACGAGCGTACAAGAGCTGTACAAGCATCCGTAGGGAGCTGCCATCCCGGGGCCCGGAAATTACGTATTAGTATATCGGTGAAGGGAAAAACACCACGTCCCAAACGAGCAGTGCATAAACAAAGAAACTACGAGTAACAAAGAACAGCATCACGAGATGCAAGTGGCTCCATGGGCTGCCTCCGGGCCAGTCCAACCGCGGTAAGCTGGTGACATACATCACGGTCGTGGGAGGCCTACGGGGGTTGTGAAGGAGCAAAAAGACCAGAGTAGTCGTGGTCGAGAAGCAGCTAGTAAGGAGAGACGGGGGCAAAGCAAACAAAAAAGTCGCCGGCGCGAAAGCCGCAGGACCAGAAAAAAAAATCAGGGTTCTTTTACACAATGAGGGATTTATTTTGTTGGTATGTATGAAGAGCTACGTGTAGATGGGCTGCGGATGGCTAAGATGGGAATAGTTCCGTTGTTTTGTAAGTTTGTTCGTGTAAGAGGGGGCCGAGGGAAGGGGGCGTGAGAGCAGTAAAAAGACAAAAAAAAAAAAAAAAAAAATTAGCCGCTGCAATCTCTTGCCGCCAAGGAGAGGGAAATTTGATAGGGCTATGCTATGCTCTGTACTATGGGAATGTGTAACTGCTTGGGCATCTCTTTTGCGTGAGGGTTTTATTGGAAAGGGTGTCTTTGAACCCTGGAGGGGGTGGGAGGTGTGCAGAATCGCGCGGGCTTTTTGGTGGAACGGAAATGACGCCACTGGAAATGCATGTCTGCAGGGCTATGTATGTCGAGTATGCAGAGCTGTACGGAGTGCGACAGATCAAAATGCAGTGTTTTGGGTGTGTGAGTGGGTGGATGGATGGATGGGATGATGATGAAGAGCCTCGGAGCTTTGGAGGAGTCTGGACAGTCTGCATGATGATCGGCGAGCTGTCCTAAAGGGGTAAATAAGAGGCACAACGTGCGAAGAGCGCCCGGGCGGTGATGATAATGATGGTGATGGTGGTGGTGGTGAGAGGGCCGCGAGTGAGGGACTTTGCGTGTTAAAGTGGGTGTTTGTTTTGGGGATTCCTTCGGGTGACTCCGATCGCTGCGGGGACGATGCGGGTGTCGTGTGTATCCCGGCTGTAGCGGCATAGCAAGCAAGCAAACTTAAGCCAGGTGGGTGGTGGTCAGTGCCAGTGGCCAAGGTTTGCAACGCTCTGTTTTGGACTCTGCGCCCTTGAGCTTTACGAGTAATACTACGAGTACCTAGTGAACTCGGCGGCCTGTGCAGCGGGTGGTCTTGGCGCCGATGGCTGTGGTGTGGCGCTGGCGCGCAATGACGACAGGTCTCGGCCGGGGGAGGGTTACAGGGCTGTGAGTAGGAGACACAGAGGGGGAGGGGGAGGGGAGGGGTTTGGTCAAATGCCATGTTTTCTGTTGCAATGTTTGGGCAAAGAAAAGGAGGCTCGGCAATAGAGGCTGGGCTGGCCTCCCCTCCCATGGCATAGAATAGGAGAGGAGGAGGGGTCTGGATAGCTGTGCTCTGGACTCGGTACTGGTACTCGTAGTATTGGAAAAAAAAGGGTGGTGGTATGTAGCACCAAAAAAGAGGAACACCGGGGCTCGGTTGAATCCACTGCGGCAATATAGGTAGGCAGGCAGGTAAAGTAGGCAGCTTGAGGGGCAGCAGCAGCACCATCATCATCATCATCGCCATCGTCATCAGGCGTCGTCTAATTTGGCTAGTATCAACACACTTGGTAGGCCGGCGGGAAAATACCCTTGCGGCTGGTTTCGGGCTGCCTCCCCCCCTCGCTTCCCCGGCGTCGGCATCAACACTGAATAGTTGTTTTTACGAGCAGCTTTCTATTTTACCTTTTGCACCGCCAAACACTTGCCATCTAAGGAACAGACGCTGTAGCCCTATAGAGAACCCATCACCCCTTGGCCCATTTTGTTTCGTTTCGTTTCCCCGGTCTGTTTCACCCGTAGTCCCAGCCTAGCCAGACGAATCCAGCCACCCGCATATGCTGCATGCTGCATGCTGCATCTCTCCAATGCCGTCTCGCGAGGCTGACACCACTACCGTAAAACCCTTGGAGACTGCAACAAGCAGGGCCAGCAGCAACAGCTAAAAAAGCACAATGATTAGGTCACAGCAGGTCACACCGCCCCTTGGCGGATCGGGGTACCGGTACGCACTCCGAGCAAGTGCCCCGTGGCGCGGAACCACATGGTAAACATACATGGGCATCTGAGCGGCGGGATACAACCGTATACATGCATTCGGCTTCTTGTCACGGTCGCAACCTGAACCAGACCTCAGGGAAAGAGGGGGAATGCTCGTCATCGGCACGGTAATTACAAACACGCCACTCATACTCGTCCGTCTTGGGGTTACTTCCACACGCCCTACGACTACGTCTCCCCCGTTCCCCCGCCCGCTCGTTGTTGTATACGCACACACCCATGGAGGAACTGCGACGTGGCAAAGCGCAACTTAAGCGCAAAGGCAAAAAATCCATGCCTCAAGGGTCAAAGGCGTGCAGGACAACCAGACTGCCTATGTGTATATGTAGCATCCGTACGACAAGGCAAATAACCGCCGTCAACCTTCAAAAAGGGAGCCTCTGCCCACCTCAAAGCCTTCCTCTTTTTTTTCTTCCTGACGTCTTGAGCTCATCTGCCACTTACAAGCTTGCAACTTGAACCCCATCATCACATTACCCTCCCCATCATCATCACCAGCAGTCGTCACCGTTTGCGGTCTCGTGGCCCAGCGCGTGCTTTTTGTGTCCGTTTGCTCTTTTTTTTCTGAGTAACGCTTATTAAAACCATCTTTTTTTTTTTCCCTTCTCCCATCTACACATTTTCCGTGTCCCTTCATCCTTGGCTATATTTTTTTATAGCTCTACATTTTCTTCTTGACTTATTATACCTTCTTCTCGTCATGCAGATTCGCAAAGCTACAGACGCAGACGTCCCCGCCATCGCCTCCCTCGTCCTCCTCCGCGCCAGCTCCGAGGCGCCCTGGAACGCCTTCATCCCCGGCGGCGCGCGCAAGGACAAGACCTTTTTGCATCACGCAGAGGCTCTTACGCGCAGCTACGTTGAGGCCAGCGAGGATGAATGGATCGTCATGGTTGTCGAGCTGTCTGCTGCCGAGGTGGAGCACACCAAGAACGAGATTGTAGCTGTTGCAGTGTGGGATACGCACGCTGCTGCCGGCAAGGCGCAAAAAGGTAAGTCTTTTTTTGCTTCTCCCTGCCTTTTGAAGTTTGTACTGCCACAAACATACCTGTTGAAGCAGTTTATTCCCCATCCGGTGCATCCCCCATCTGAATCATCCTCCCCAACTAACATGCAACTCACCAGACCCCTCCAAAGCCGCCGCCTACGTCACAACAAAACCAGACAACTGGGCCCCCTCGTCCGAGAACCAAAAGCTCAACGTCCTCAGCGACGCAATGCTCCAGGGCCGCCAGCGATACTTTGCCGCAGAGGGTCCCCATATGTACCTCCGCGTCTTGGCCAGCCATCCTGACCACCAGGGCCACGGCTACGCCAAGGCCCTGTGCAAGTGGGGGATGGAGCTAGCCTACAAGAAACACGCCGCCGTCTGTCTCGAGACGGGTTCGCGCGGCTACGTCCTGCTCTCCGGCATGGGCTTTTGCGACTTGGGCCCCGTCGTTGTGCCTGCGGGCAACGGCCATGACGAGCAGGTCCTCAAGGCGCTCAAGATGGACGTTGCCAAGATCAATCAAGATCACCCGACCATGATGACGTCGTTGTGGAAGTACATTTCTACCTAGATGCTCTCCATGAGGGAACAGAATTTTCTGTCGTCTACTTTATTTGGTTAGCTTGAGGGAGGTTTAGCTAGGAAGCCTTTCGCTTTTTATTTTTTTATTTTCTTTGATTTTTGTCATTGGTTGATTTTCGGCGCAGTGGCGCAATCTCTCTTCTCTTATTATTCACCTTGGACAGGTTCAATCATTTTCCGTTGGCTGGCTTATACGTTGGCGTTTGGCAAACGGTTCCAACTAGCAAGCGATTCCATCGTTATAAATACATATATACCGTTTTATTATTTCTTGTTTTACTGCTTTTATTTCACTGTGAGCCAGACGACTGTAGTTGTAGACTCTTGACGCTAGATATCTAGATATATACAGCTCCGAGTATATTGCTTCAGAGAATGTGACATCGGTGCACAAAATTATGCACCTCCATCCACCCACCCTCGTACAACAACCCATCACACCGTCCGCAGCACAAACGGATACGAAATCCTCCCCGTCACAACATCCCGCGTATTCTTTATGCTCAGCTCGCGAAACACGTCCAGCTCCCTCCGCATCTCCTCCGTCCCAAGCTGGAACCTCTGCAGAATCTCCGCCACCGCTCCATACAGAATATTCATATTGCCATCCTCAATCTTGGCGGCAATGCCAATCGGCCCCGTCGCTCCAAGGCGTCTCGTATCCTCGCCCTCGCGAATCCCAAGCCCGTACGAGGCATCCGCGCCGACTTTTCCAATAGCCGCCCCCTTGAAGGCATTCATAAACATGGTGCAGAATCTTCCCTCTCCCGCCACCATTTCCGGATAAGTGCTCATGGCCTTGAACACGCGCGCCATGTTCCTTTCCCTTTCCGATACGTCTTGTTGGCCCCTCCCAACCGCGTCCGCCGCCTTTGCAAACGCCACATTCGTGTGAGCAAGATACACCAGCGGAAACGCAGGCGCAGGCAAATTACACCCGTCAACAGCCCACTGCACATCCGAGCTCTTCATGCCGCCAATCTCCTCGGTCACGCGCTGAATCCGCTGCTGCAGCGGGTGGTGAAGCATATGGTAGTCGGCCACATCCGCCCCAATCGCCTTGCACCCGGCCAGCATGCCCGCGTGCTTTCCCGAGCAGTTGCTCCAGACGGGCGTCGGCTCAAAGCCCGCCTTGTGCCACGCCTTGTTGCGCGCCGGCAGGATGGCCGGGTGCCCGCCGCACTGCAGGTCGCTCTCCTTGGAGTCTGACTTGGCGAGCATGGCTGTTGTGCGCTCGACATGGCGCGGCTCGCTGCTGTGCGAGGCGCACATGATGGCTAGGTCCGCCTCGCTGAAGCCGTACTTCTCCAGCGCGCCCGTTTCTACTACTGCCACGGACTGGGCTGGTTTGGCGGCTGAGCGGATCAGCGTTACGCGGTTTGGGTCGCCGACGTAGAAGAGGAGCTTGCCGCTGGCGTCGACGACGGCAACGTGTAGTTCGTGCCGGTTTTCGACGACGCCGTTTCGGTCAATTACCACATGGTTTAGGTCCCGCGTTGGTCCGGTCATGGGTGCAGTGTTGCCGAGGCTGATTCGTCTGCTTGTGCTCCGTGAAATGGATTGTATTTCAAACAGGGCGTTTGTATAGCAGATTGGGAAAACTGCTCGGTGAGGAGGGCAAAAGCGAACAGCGAGCGTCTAATTAGTGTGTCAAGCTTAAAAGTAAAAATCGGGGGGCCCCATGGCTAGCCGCTCCGGCGCCGGAGTTCTATTCCGGGGTAACCGGGACCCTGTCCCCGCATCGTCGGGGGCGTGGGTGTCGCTTTCATTTACTTGCCATTTGTGAAAAAGAAGGGCCAATTGGGGAATAAGTCTCCGAGAATATTTTGAAGCCATTGGCTACAGTATATAAAGAAGGTGTGGCTGCCTCTGACTCTTGTGCTGCCTTCTCACAGTATTGCCAAGATAGGCAAGTGTGAAGCCTTATATTAGCATTCACCGCAACACCGCCAAATGTAGATCCCCACTGTAAAACTAGCTAGATTGCTCAACACAACATCATGAAGATTCTCATTCTTGGCGGCACGCAGTTCGTCGGCCTGCTCACAGCTCAAGAGGCTGTACGCAGAGGGCATGAAGTAACCATTCTAAACCGCGGCTCGCAGCCTGCACCAGCAGGCGTAAGGGCAGTCGTCGGCGACAGAACGGCACCAAACGCGTACGCCGGCTTGGAGGGTATGCACTTCGATGTGGTCATTGATACGTGGCAAAACGAGCCAAGCGCTATTAAAAATCTGATCGAGGCGCTCAAGGGTCGTATGAGCCACTTTATATATGTTTCCACACTTGCGATATACGACTTTGGAGCATGCACACTACCATACGACGAAGGCTCGCCACTTCGAGACCTCACAGCGCCAACACACGAGTATGTCAGGGACAAGATGGGAGGAGAGATGGAAGCAATGAAATCCGGTGTGCCGACACTCCTCGCGCGCGCAGGTATATTACTAGGTCCTGAGGAAGGCCTGCCAGGTCGGCTGGGGTGGTGGCTGTCGCGAATGGAACGCGGCGGCCCAACGCTTGCTCCGGGCCCGGCAGACCTTGGCATGCAGTTTATCGATGTTCGAGATCTGGTCAATTTCGTTGTTGATGGAGCCGAGAAGAAGCTTTCTGGGCCGTATAACCTCACGTCTGAGCGAAACCACATGACCTATGGGAGCTTTCTCGAGACGATGAACCAGACGGCTGGGAATAAAGCTGAGCTGTGCTGGTTGCAGCCTGAGCAGTTTAAGCGGTCCGGGGTTAAGTATTGGACTGAGTTGCCTATTTCTATTGCTCCGGGCAAGGAGGTCATCTGTCAAGCGGATACGAAAAAGGCTGTTGAGGAGGGATTAAAGATTCGACCGGGTGAGGAAACAATTAGAGATACGTGGGCGTGGTTGAAGAATCCGGAGACGGTGTTTCAGGATACTGATCCTCTGGGGCTTGACCCTGAAAAGGAAGCCAGAGTCTTGAAGGAGTATTTTGGAAAATAAAGATGTACTTCTAGACATATAGCCCGTATATATTTCTAGATCTGGTTTCTGCAAAACAACTATTGTTTCTGTTTGACTAGAGTGTACTTGAACTGAAATGTTAAGTGCTGCGGGATTTGTGCAAATGGGGTGTTAAAAGACTATCTCTTTGGCTTTCTTACTTATATACAGATGAAAACAAGAAACATCTAATTGGAGTGGTATATATAGGGCTTAATCGAAGGCGTAGTGATAGTAATTTTAGTTGAATTAATCTAGCTGATAGTATATCATAGTCGCTGACTTTTTTACTTGCTCTAGTAAGTTGTGCTTGTCAATAGCGGCGTCTTGCATCTCTTCTGTAGCCGTCGTGGCCATTCCGCAGTCGTAGCCAGAGTTGCACGACATTGTCGGCTGTTTTCTACTGTACGAATATAAGACATAGATAACTGAAAAGCCAGGCGCAAGACAGATTGGCTTCGTAGTCATGGCTAGAAAACGCTACGATGAGCGGCAACAGCGGCGCCGTTTGCCGTTTGGCGTTGCACGGTTCCGATGGTGATATTTTGAATCCCCGGAAATACCAAAGCGTTATGGGCCGTCGCCTGTGCCGCTATCAGAGCGCCACCAAACATAACAACAGACGATAATGTGCCGAAACAACGCTTTATTTTACGCCTTTTACATGGTTTGAAACAGATATATCATCTTAATATTGTTTTATTGGTTCCTACTCAAATGGAATTAGCTCAAGATAACTCACTTCGTACGACGCCCCTGGTGTGAGACCTTGATCTGGTAAAAGTGAACCTCAGGCGGGCTACTCTTCTGGTTATAAATACTTGCCTTGGAATTATTTTTTGATCCTTTCAACTCATTTGTATTAAATTCTGGAACATCTTCCCATTGATACTAGAAGACAAGACATTATTCTCATATTGGGTCTCGTATATGTGAATCGAACTGATGCGAATGCATGGCAGATCTGGGCTGGACGCGGATCAGTCGAGGATAATGAGCTCTAGATGAGTACCATGTTTATGCTATATATATATATATATATATATATTCTGTACGGATGAATTCGCACTGCTACAGCATAATGGAAACAAACACCGTGCGAAGGAGCTGATAAACACTAAACAGCTCTTTCCTGCGGCGTCATCAAGTGTTTACCCCTCATCGACAGCGAGGTAATTCTCAAATGACTGGAAAGGTGCGCAATACCCCGTGTGAGCCATTCAGCAGGCTCAAGTTTTGTCGTTCTACAACTTACCTACGGGGCCGACATTTCCTCCAAGATCGGGGGCTTCTGAGCAGCATGCCTTTTCTAACCACTGCTCCGAGAGGTGCCTGCCGTCTACTATCATGAACAAGTCGACTCTCTGCAGGAGAGGGTACGCAAGTCGGCAAGCTCCTTCGGCTAACAATACCCCGTGCCGAAACATCGTTAATTAAGGGACGAGAAGGGAAAAACAGTTATTTGTCATAAGCTTGGGAACGCTTACTCGCTCAATAGGTCTACCTGCATGCGCCATGTTGGTACACCCCGGTCTTGTCGCTGGTCCTCCTGGGTTCCAACCAACAAGACGCGCACAACAAGCGCTTCGGTCCCTCCGCCCCGCATGCGTGCATCATTCGTAAATTACGGTGCAGAATAACATGCACGAGATATGAACCCCGTATTGTCGGCCGATACAGTCCGAATCGTTTTCGGTGGCGTGCACCCAGGTTCCTACCAAGGGTGCTAAGGGGCGGTCCCGATACGCCGTTACACGCGAGTCTCTTCCTTTTGTCTACATGGCCGTCAAGCTGCACTGGAATTTACACTTCTAACACGTGCAGAAACTTGGATGCCTTGCTGCATCCTATTTGTTAGCGAAACGAGTAACCCATGCACGCTGCGTGCCCTGAACACGGTATCTCGCTCCTGTCAAGTGCGAAGTTCAAGTTGCGAGCCAGTTGTGATTGCGAACCGCGCTTAATCCGAACCCAGACCGACCTAGACCGTTTTTCATAAACGTGACAAAGCCGTTTGAAAGCATGGCGAGCGAAATAAGCGTTGATGAAGCCAAGCAAATTGTGCGGCGAGCCACCAAGCGATGGGGGCATCTCAGCGAGAAAATGCTGGACGACATCAAGCATTGGAGACCTGATTACCGTCGTGAGATCGACGAGAATTGGCTGTCATTGGAAAATGCGGCGTCTCAATCTGTCAAAACGTTGGTTATTTTCTGTTAGTGCAAAATCGTTAACTAACTTCAGGTTTTAGATTAGCAAAAGAGATATACGGGAGTAGTGCCCGATTTATTTTCGAGCTCCTCCAGAATGCAGATGACAATTCTTTTACGGAAGCAGCCAAAAATAAAGCTGCACCATTTATTCTCTTCAAAGTGTACAATTCACGAATAATTGTGGAATGCAATGAAGACGGATTTGACGCAAAGGACTTGGACGCAATTTGCTCCGTTGGGGAGAGTACCAAATCAGCCAAATATGGATATATTGGGGCAAAGGGTATTGGTTTTAAGTCCGTATTCATCGCCGCTTATAACGTCCATATTCAATCGGGAAACTTCTCTTTTGAGTTTACTCACAAGAGAGATGATCCCGGGCTTGGCATGGTCAGGCCCGTTTGGGTCGACACCAAGGAGAAGCTTCGTGGCCCTCTTACCCGAATGACGCTACGGCTTCATGACGACAGCCCCAATTCCGATGACCTGAAGGAGATTATCTTCGAGCAAGTACAGAACTTGCAACAGACTTGCCTGCTTTTCCTCACGAATTTGAAAGAAATTAGAGTTGAACGGTACGATGACCATGACAACTTGACGGTGTCAACTTATTTCAGTAAGACGAGGATAGATGATTTTCGTGTTCGCTTGGACAGAACTTCTAGTGCTGGTAATCAAACAACCACTGAAAGTCAAGTTTATCATATGACCAAACAAGGAGCTTCGAATCTGGCTTGGAGCGATCGACGGCCGCCTCCTACATCGAAAGATGCCAAGCAGGCCGCATCAACCGCCGAGGTCGTACTGGCATTTCCTCTCACAGAAGACTACAAGCCTATGTGCACAGTTCGTCAAGAGTTGTTCGCCTTTTTACCTGTCCGATCTCATGACTACAAGGTTTGTACAGAAACGGACTGCGCGAAGTTCCCCCTTTCTTGCTTGGTGTGGTTATTAACAGGACCAAGTTTATAATCCATTCAGATTTCGATACTGCCGTCAACAGACAAGATATTGTCACTACATCGAAACGAAACTGCGGGCTCCGCCACTGGATTGCTGATGCATTTGTCACTGCAGTTCGACAGTTTTGCAAGCATCCAACACTGTGCTACGACTGGCCGTACTTCCTGCCAACCACCGAACATAGCGGCTGGGACAGTTACTGGGCCGGTTTGAACGCCGAAATTCATGCGCGACTGACTGAGAGTCCGGTATTGAAGTCACGTAACGTGGCCTATTTACGGCTTATCAAGGATGTCGTTATCCTCCCTAATGACGCCCAGCTCGGCGGCAAACCGCTCTTCGATGACGAAGCCAAAGACCCCTACCTTTCGCCTAAATACGATCGTGAGGCTAAGAATATTCTCAAAAATTATGGCTTAAAAGTTCAATCGGCAAATGAACTAATTGATTTACTCGAAACGGATATCCGCAGTCCTACATCCGCCATGCACGGCGATGCAAGTGAGGAATGGCATTCTGCAGTAGCAAAGCTCTTCTGTAGATGGTTTGACGAAAAATGGAAGGAGGTGTTCCGGCTAAAATCGATTCCTTTGCTCCCTCTCAGAGGGGGCGGGTGGCGGAGCGCCGAAGGCTTATCCGTTTATTTCCCGACCACAGGCGGCATTGGCATACCACAGGGGCTAGATCTCAAAGTCCTTGATCCTACTGCCACGGCCAACACTGATCGCCGAGCTCTCTTTGAACACCTGGGAGTGTCTGAAGCAAAAGTTTGGTTAGTTAGGGATTCGATACTCACGGCTTTTGATACACCAAAATCCATTTCCGTGGTAGACGGCAGAGCATATCTCCACTTCCTATATCTCACACATCAACCTGGCTCCGCTGGCAGTGAGCTCTCGCGGGCTCGAATTTTCACAAGACTTATAAAGTGTTACAGGCCACAACGGAAGGATGTTTACCTTAGCAAAGCAGGAAATCCGTATGACGTCAAGAATTTACTCTCTGCTACAGATGCTGCCCCAGGCCTACCAGTTCGAATTGTACATTCAACGTACATGGTAGACGTCCCAAACCAACCAACCTCTGGCCATCCAACTTGGGAAAGGTGGCTGTATGATAGTATGGGTGTACGTGAGCGCCTTAGGCTCATAGCTTGCGACGGAAACTCTTTGTCAGAGGCCTTCTTGCATGTGCTGAAGCACCGCTCTGATGTATTCCTTACGCTGTTTGAGCATTTATGGGTCTATGAAAGCCGTCGCTGCATAGACAGCGAGGATCTACGGAATCAAATCTGCGAGCTTCCAGCCAAAGAGTTATGCAAGGTAAATTATGCGCTTTGTTTACGAGACTCATGGCTTCCTTTAAACGACCTCAAAGCGGAGGTCTCTCGCTACATGGAGGACTCAAGCTCCTTTCCATTTCTGAAGATTGACGCATCTGAGATGACAGATGAATTTGCCTCGAAATGGCGATTCTTATGCACTTACTTTTCAGTCGGTCACAAGGAGAATCTCAGTTTCCTTCTAGAGATTCTTCGCCGCATTGAAAAGGCGTGCCCTAGGTCGTTATCCATTAGCCAAACACAGCACGTTTATGATTTGTATGTTGCGATTGCCGCCAAATTCACAGTACAGAAAGATTCAGGCTCGGCGAGGAACAAGTTAAGGTAAGTATGCTGGCCATGCTTCACGGATCAGCGTAGTAATAGGTTTCTTTCCAGGAGCTTTTTTTCCGGGGGCGGTATACTGGTGCCATACGAGGAAACTTCAGTGTGGACGAAAGTCTCTGAGTGCGTATGGAACGCGCCTACCAATTTTGTCTCCAGGCACTCCCTCAAAAGCCTTTACAGGAGAACGGTAGGTATGCAAGACATGATCTCTCTCGAGCAACTGTTCCATCAAGCGTTAGAGATACCGTCGGCTTCAGTCGCAGACATCGTAACAGAATTGGAGAGGATAAAATCTGTCCCAGACAGCGATGTAACCCAAATCAGTGAGCTTTACAAATATTTGAGCGCCGGTAACTTCCCGGCATCATCATTAAGGTAAGGCCTGACTCAGACACTTACACAATCAGAGTTCTGACCGTATGGCAGTCCGATATTCTATCAGAAGGCGCTCATAATGGTACAGAACCAGGGACAGCGAGGCTGGTATAAAATTTCCGATACCCTGTGGTCCAGTTCAACAGCAATTCGCGGCAAGGTTACACTGGACACTCACTATGATGAACTAAGAGACTTCTTTGTCTCGAAGCTTGGCGTCAAATCACTTACTCTCGAAATGGTGTATGATGAGCTACTACAAGGCCATGCGAGCAATCAAGAGGAGCTCAGGGTGACAATGCTGTCACTGAGTAATTTCCTACGAAGTGAACGAACATTACTAGACCCTAGTCCTATGAGAAATGCGAATATCTTCCCGGTTAAATATGGGGATAACGAGACGGTTTTACGTTCTGCTAGTGCACACTTCGCAATTGCCGATCGAGCATACTTGAAGGAACGTTTTGGCGGGCGGATTGCGCTATTGGACTTTGATATGGAAGATGTTCGCCAATTAGGGCCTTTTCTTTCCTGGGTTGGTCTGGAGGATCGATATTTATCCAACAGCGTGAAAGAAATCACCTCAGTTGAACCAACGTCTGGCCGACCTATTAGGATCATGAACCGCGATTTACGTTTGAAGGCATATTACATCCTTCGGTAAGTTTTTTCATATGGATGGATCTTTGCAATGCTCTGACTGTCTAGCAGCGTCGCAGCCACCTTTGGTAGTCCTCTCTATCATCTGAATCCAGCGGAATTTTATCGACTTCTGCGCAATATGAAAACTGCAGAAACCGACGAGATACATGTCACATTGCAATTTCGTCTGAAAGGCAACGCTATTCCGATTGAGGATGACTCTCCCAATGCGCACGTACACTATACCCCGCCGCATCTCACGATATATGTGCCTAGAAAAAAAGGGCCACAAGAAATTTGCTTTGGTTCCATATTGCCTCGGAAGTTTTTTAGGTGGCTCATGGGTTATCCAGACAGCCGCATTGAAGATCATGCCGATGCAATCGCAGTCAATGCTCTAAGTTCCATTTTCGCGTGCGATCGCCGCGTTCTCCCTGACATTCTGGATCGCCACGGAATAATCCCGGTAGCCTTTGAGAATGAAGATGTACCAGACCCTGCAGACACTGAAGATACGGACGAATATGATGATACGGAGCAGCCTGATGAGGGGGCAGCTGGCGTAGAGGAAGCGGATATCAATTCTGCGCCAAGTGACGGAGTTAGCGATACTGAGACTCTCGTTGAGGCCGTTAGCAGGAGCCACATGGCACGCGACACGAGAAGAGTCTCCTCTAGACCACTCCCTCGCCCGTTCATACCTAGTCGGCCCGAAGAATCGTCTGCAGATGTGGACGCTGCTGCATCGGTACAGTCTCGCCCCCAACCTACGTTTGGGAGCGGGTCTTTTCGGCACTTGGGGGGATTCACCTTTACAGTTCCTCAGACTGGAGTTACGGAAGATGGGCGATACCGCGCGTTGCTGGAGAGAGTCGTTGCTGCAGCGCAAGCGGCATCGTTTCCTTCGACCGGAGCCTTTAACTTGGATAGTTTGCGAGATGCCCTCTTCAACGGCCTTGATGACGGTACAGTATACAGCTTCGACGGCTTCGATCTCGTCAGTGGACTGCGATCAGCCACTCAGTTTGAGCGTGATAAGCGAGTTGGAGCAGCAGGCGAGCTTTATGTAAGCCAAGTATCACCCAGTATCAAACTGTGCCTTAAATAACCTCCTGTCTAGGTTTTTGAGCTCCTTTCAAAGCTTGGCTTGCCAGGCTGGAGCCGCGAAAATTGGCAAAGCACCATTAGAACATACGTGAGAGCGCATCCCCAGTATTCGGGTATTGAGCGATGGCCATTTCGAGAAACGGCAGATCTCGTTTATAACGACGAACAAGGCCGTCTGACTGAAGTTCTAATTGACTCTGGCTACCTTGCACGCGATGAGTGGCAGCAAGCACGGCCGAGGTACTTTTTGGAGGTCAAGACCACAACCGGCGAGTGTGGCACGCCATTTTACATGAGTGGCAACCAGTATCGGTTGGTGAGTTTTATTTCTTCTTCTTTTTCCTTTGCAACCTATTTTGGACACTTACCCATACTAACTTACATGCAGATGCAAAGCAAACACGAAAGCCAAGACAAATCAGAGGTGTATATGGTTCTTCGGGTGTTTGGCTTAAACGATAGAAGGATGGGAATGCGCGCTTACCTTGACCCTGAGAGCTTGCGCCGTGATGGGCAACTAGTCTTTACGGGACGCACCTGGTCAGTTGTTCCGGGCGATGGAACGCCTCTAGCAACTAGTTGCGTGCAATGCGACAGTGTTGCTGCCCATGTGTAAAGACCGGACATCTCTGTATTTCTGCCAATTCTGTCATTACGAAAAGATTACTAGCGGCCTGTACTTGTATGCTAAGTTGCTGAGTGCTTTCGGTCGATCTACTGACTGACGCAAGCGCGAATTGGGTGGCGCCTACGAATAGGCCAGGGCAATCACGGCCTCTCGACTTACAAGCAAAATGGTCAGGTTGATGAAGTTCTAATTAGGGGAAGTCTGGAACATGTGGTTTAGGAAGAAGAAATTTAAAATTGTTACACTTCGAGTTATGATATTAATTTTCCCGCTTTTGGCCTGGCAATAGATGTTCGGCTCGATTTAACTGGTGCAAAGTTTAAGGCGGGCTTACAAGATGCCGCGGCCAGAGTCAGCGGCGGGGCATGGCTAACCTGCATAGCAATACTTGTTCAGCTGCAATTTCTTAACAACACAACTCTGATCAACTCAGTCGTGGCTCTAGCATACGTGAATAGGACAAGCTAACCCGAGTATGAGCACGCTATCGATCACATGCCTTTGTGGGGCAGTGCGGCGAGAAGTGATTCCAGCGTTGCCAAATAACCAGCAGCCCGAAGCGATAGAATTCTGCCACTGCTTTGGATGCCGGCATTCGACTGGGCAATTGTTCGCGTCATATTACAAACTCCATGGGAATGAATTGCAAACAAGTCTATCTGATGCCGCACTCACGAAATATACGACTACTACAGAAGTGGGAACGAGATCGGTAGACTTGTACTTTTGCTCCAAGTGCGGCTGTCATGTCTTTCGTTCTATTACGAACAACGACTCGAGGACCGTTGAAGTTGCAACTGGCACAATTATTTCCGAGGATGGAGCTATCAGCGACAGAACTGAGGGCCTCAAGTTTGGCCCTCATGGTCATACACAGTCCACAACTGATGGCGGTGCTTCCATCTGGATGCCATTCGTACAGGATAGTTCCATCCAGGCCACGTCTCCTCACGCGATGGGAAATATCAAGCAACTTCCATTGGTCCAAGAAGCGGCCAAAGGAACCACGACAGCAGCATGCCTCTGCGGCCAACTACAATTTCGCATCACACCACCAAATGAGGACAGCATCACTCCACACTCTGGCTATCCTGATATGATTATCCCCTTTTACAGCAATAACTCAGACATCAAGAACCCCAACGACGAAAAGTGGTGGCTGCGACAAAACAATACCAAGTACATGGCCGGCTTGTGCGCATGCAAGTCCTGCCGCCTGGGCTCTGGATTTGAGCTGCAGTCTTGGGCTTTTGTACCGAAACTAAACATTGAATACCGTCTTTCTAATCATGAAAGCGGCACGTCTGCAGCAGCGACATGGCATCCTCTTAACTTTGACTCTCTGCGTGAGGCAGGCGTACTACGCAGCTACAACTCGTCAGGTGGTGTGTTTAGAGAATTTTGCTCGACTTGCGGCGCGACTGCGTTTTGGCATGACATATGGCGCCCGGATTTAGTTGATGTAAGTGTTGGTCTGTTAAGTAGTGCGCAAGGTGCACGTGCAGAGTCTATCTTGGAGTGGTGGACTTTACGGGTTAGCTTTGCAGAAGATGCGACGCTTGATCGGTCTGGATATTGTGCCAAGAGAGCAAATTACCTTGTTGGAGAAGTTGAGAAATGTTTGGCCCTGTATAATTCACAGAAATAGCGAGGCATAGCTTGGTTTGCCTTGGGCCTCGGACGTGGAGTCTTGTTAGTCAAATGTCGCGCCCGTGTATCGTCCACAAACGGCCAGCCGCAGATTGCAATTGAATCTAAATAATGGTATTTAATCAAGATTAAGAGTTGATGGCTGAGATGTAATCTGAATTACAAGCTTTAAGTTACTTACCGATACGTGGAATGACGACGTCGAATCGGCATGGCCATGTAAGTCCTTTCTCGGATGCCACACGACCCACATCCCGCCTTTAACGATGCGCTAGTCTTTTGGCTGTGTCAACGTTTTGCTACGATAGAAAGATGCATACTATTTCCAGTGGTTGCATTTTAAGCTGCTGTGTCAGGCGAGAGCATTGTTTGGGCTGGCAAGCTGCGCTCCAGCAGACCTGCACAACCTACAGTAGGTCTCCTTGATTGGCGTTATTTGGTGAGGATTCTTTAGAAATTGGCGTTTCCGAACCAACAACGTATAACACGTTGCACATTTCCGTCGTAGTGCCAAAGTCTCGTAGGACGTCGCGATCGACCTTCTTCTCTGCACTGATTTGGCTAGACATGTACATGAAAGCACACATGCATCGAGTCCATTCACCCGTCAGTACAGTTGGCTCTTTTATTCCATCGCGGTTTATACCACCATAGACCCGTAGTTTATTAAGGCACAGACGACGTGGGCAATAGTATTCGTCTCCAAAGGGGTAACCGGAAGACCAACGGCTGCTCGCACAATCGCTTGTACAAGCATCCAGCTGACTTGGAAACAGCAGATTATCTTGCCAGAGCCATCCGTTTTACTTTTATCTGTAATATCTGCCATCGAAATATCGGGTAGCAAGCCACAGCTGGCGAGCAGCTGCATTCCTCGAGGTGTTACGTGAAGACGGCGCTGACGAATAAAAGGAGGGCCTCCCGACATGTCAGGGGTAGATGTGTCAAATCCCTTTCGGCCAACAGGGGCTTGAAGTGCCTCCGGAAGGTTGAACTGCACTATTTTTGGGTTCTGAGCAATTAGGTTGATAGTCTAACCAATTCTACGACTCAACCCCGTTATCTACGTGCTTCTGGACAATTGCTTGCACGTCTTGCCGTACAGCGGTGCAAGCCGCGACTGCGTTTGTTAATACTGGGTTGTGAAAATGTTCCAGTGTGACTTGCCTGGGGCAATCAGGCTCCCCTCGGGTTGAAGATACTCCTCCTGTACCCGTTTTATAAGCTTGCCTTCGACTTTATCGCCGAGAAACAAAAGCCAGAGGATTGATCCTAGTTGCTTGGGGCAGTGCATAACAACGCGAAAAATCACGCCGCAAAATGTACAGTAGATGCAAATGCCAGCCGCAGCACTCACTGCGCAATTTCGCTGACTGCTTACTGCGACGCAAGCCGTGGCTGCTAGCTTTAGAGGTATGGGAGCGTATGATGGAATCCAAAGCACCCTGCTGGGCGCGGGCCGAGTGAGCACGTAAGACGACGAGTAATTAATATATGCTGGTGAGCCGTAATGCGCCAATTTGTGGTCTGCCGTAATGCGCCAATTTGTGGTCTGCAAGCCAGCCTGTTTTAATCTACAGTAATAGCCCCATAGCGGGCCCTAAATCTAGCCAACCATTCAGCTAAGGGCGCGCCGGGCCGGGCACCACTGCCCCCCGATCAAGGGCTTTAATTCGCTAGTGTTAGAGCTCGCGCGTCGTAGCTGCATACAAGGCTCCCAAGCAACATACCTCGTATATGTACAGTATCCTACCCACTGTTTTAGGGATCCTTTATAGTGACTTGTGGCTACGCGCATAATGACTACCTAGGTAAGTTGCCGCGCTGCGATGCGCTTTAGCTGGGATAAGTGCAAGGTGAGCCCCTAAAATGACCAGTACAATAGGAAGTACTCCCAGTACTTCTATTATAGGCCAAAGTAGGTGAGTATTAAAGTACCTATTATCCTAGGTTCTTCCTACCAATCACAGTACATTGTGAGGGGTGAGAATACAGCCTGGAGCCTTATTTTGCACTTTTGCACGGAGATGCTGAAATCCAATCACCAATACAGCGCTCAGTGGGCGGCTATTCTCGCCGGGCCCCGGGGTGGGGAGGATATGTCTAGGACTGTGTTGCCAGATTGCAAGCCCCCTTCAGCCCCCTCAACACCTCACAGCAGAACTATACTCATTTCGACATCCCGCCCTACCGGTAATACGACCCCCACAGTACAAGTTTGATCGTGCCAAATATAAGATGCCAAAGCACGCTGGGGCTCAGCGCAATGCTTGTGATCGATGCCATACTCTCAAAAATCGATGCGTAAGAAGGACCGACCACGGAGCATGCGAAAGATGCGAAAGGCTACAGCTACAATGCAATTATAGCGAAAAGGCAAAGACAGGGCGTCCGAAGCAGAAACCAAGAGACAAAGGTATTCATTCCGATCCATCGTTGCGGATCGAACGCTCATAACACTAACACACGCACACAGCATTGGCATCACCTGCCCCGACTGAGGACCCATCTGTCCTGGACAAGTTTCGATTCTCGTCAGGACCAGTATCAGGACGTTTAGATCCCGGTTCCTCATCTCATGGTGATGCGAATGCCCAGGCTGCGACACTTGCACCACACGGCAACCCAGGCTTTGACTTGCACTTCGATAATGTTTACTCTCAGGGTAAGTGCTGGTACCAGCACAATCGTGTCGCTCTAACGCTATTTTGTAGTTGACCCGTTCAATTGGCTCTCCGCGTCCGACGGCGGAGGCTCTGCTCAATTGGATACAGGAGTATTTGAGGATATGTGCTTCTCCGAGACCAACGAGGAAGCGCCGTTGAAAGAGCTTCTCGACATGCAAACACAGCTGCATGCCCTTAATACAACTCAGCTCGAGGACAATTCCAGAACAAGGAGCAGGCTTACAAGTCTCCACGTTCCAGGACCATCCAACGTTAGCGAGATCTTGGTTGTAATGGAGCGTCTAACGGGCTTATTGAAGAGCCCATCCATTGGCGATGGCGCATCCTCAAGCCAGTCCACCTCTCCGGAAAGCGTCAAAGACGACGATGGCAAGAACACCTTGTTGCTGCTTCATGCCTTTTCTTGCTACGCATACCTACTCCGTTTGCTCAAGCCCCTGGTCACATCACTTCATGGCCAATGCCAGGGCAGTTCTTCTGATGCTCGAGGGCCAGATGGCAAATCAGCCGCGGCGGCTGTATCTCTTGGGACGTTTAGCCTGGCCTCTAGGCCGGCTTTGAACGCTCGAATGACATTGAGTCTGATTAGCAACTTGGTGGAAGACCTTCACTCCTCGGCGCTCCGCGCTACGTTTTGCCCACTGCAAAACAGGCCATCGGACCCAATGGCTCCAGACAGCCCATCCACGCCACCCAAAAAGACTCGGAGCCCAATGATGGGCGCAGCCATGTTTGTATTGGATGAAATGCTTCACGAGGAAGACTTTGTTCTTCAGAAGCTCCGCATTTATGATTATAGATAGAGCGTGAAGACTAGATGGCAGCGGACATGTACTTGTTGGCTGTCCTTAAAGGGGCGGTTCAAGGTTCCTATAATGACGTATCATGCGCAGACTTTATCAAATTATACTACGAATCACCTTCTGTACAAGCCCGTCTTAGCAAACGAAAGCCCACCATTGCAGATAGCCATGGCCCGAAAACCTAGATTCTCGAGACACGGATACAGACGAGAGCGACGACAGCAGCGACAGTGGTGATGAACTATTTTTAAGCTAGGACTACCCAGGTATCTTGAGTGGTGTGCACGTAGGTACTCTAAAGAGACTCTTGCTGCAGCCTCTAGCTGGTAGCTTTATGCATCCGAACGTGAACTCCGTCACGAGGCCACATTGTCAAGCCCATTCCCCTCTTCACCGCCGACGCATCGGTCCAACCTACTGGCTCCATTTTATCAAAGCAGCGCAATAGTTTAACCAGCAAGAAACTCGTCTCCACCAGCGAGTATTGCTGTCCAATGCAAATTCTTGGGCCTCCGCTAAAGGGCAGAAACTGCCAGGCGGGGACTTTTTGTTCCCATCTCTCCGGTTTGAACTCGGCTGCGTCTTTGCCCCAGAGATCCACACGGCGATGCATATGATACATGCTGAATGCAATCGTCTGACCCTTGTATACAGCGATCGGAGCATCTTGTTTAGGCCCACCTCCACTAGGCAAAATGGCATGCTTGTTCGCCACGCGAGTGTTGAAAGGAATGGCAGGATGCAAACGAAGAACTTCGTTGATGAAATGTTGCAAACAGCGGCAAGACTTTAGCTGTGCGAACCCAATGGATTCTCCCGGCGGAAAAGTTGTGAGTACCGTTTCCCGGAGTTCGGCATACAGATCCGGGTGTTGAGCAAGGCGGAGGAGGCACCAACATATAAGAGCTGCCGTTGTATCCCGGCCGGCAAACAGGACAGCTGTGGCTTGGGCACAGAGCTCCTCAGCATCTCTCGTTTTCGTTGACAAGGCGTGCAAAAGATTTGTGCTGACGTTTTCCGTCTTGGACGATTCGTCGTTGCTCTCCGCAGTCGCTGCCAAAGCACGCTGAACAAACCGGCTGGTAAAGTCATGCAACGTCCTTGCGGCGCGTCTAAACTTGAAGCCATCAGCCAGCCAATAGAGACTTTGAAGTCTAAGCCGATATATCGTATAGTCGCTGGCAGTTGCGAAAGCATCGAGGAAGTTTGCAGACGTAGCCTCTTGCGCTGCTGTGGCGTTCTTGGTCCCGCCAAATCTGGCATTCTTTGCAGTTATGTAGGCCGACTGGGACTCGGTTGATTCTCCGAACAAGAAAGCCGTAGCTGCGTCTGTTCGCAGGAGTTAGTATATTGTATTGATTCTGTACACAGCTTAACTTTTACTCACCAAGAGTGAAGTTGAACACTGCAGGCTGTAAATCGACCGCCGAAGTCCACCCGTCGCTGCCAGCTGCTCCAATAGTTTCCATGAACAAATCCGAGGCCCTTTCTGTTTCGTCAAGGTCGTTGATATTGTCCCGAGCAAACTGTGGTCTGAGCAAGGCTCGCGAGTGCTTCCAAAATGCTCCATCGCTCGAGAATATTGACTTGCCAAGCACCGGCCAGAATTGATTATGACGCATTTCGCCCGTCTCAAAGTTGTTGAACTGAGTGGCGAGCATGGCTTGCAAGTTTGCTGGCTCTGTGGTAGTAAGAACGCAGCTACCTTCCACCATGGTCATTTGAAAAGTACTGGCATTTTTAAACTCTCCTCCAAGGATGTCGTCCAGAATGTCTTCGCCTGACTTTCGCGAGTTGCGAATGCGATTAATACGATCCAGCCCATAAGGAAAGTCGCCAGTAATGTCGATAGGCGCTTGGCAGTTGTTTGAATTCTTAAACTTATTGAATTGTCGACGGTTAGCTAGGAATCGTACCAGTTTGAAGGTTACCAGGCATGCTAATACGAGGAACCAGTGATAGATAGATAGGCGTTCCATGATTGAGATGTAATACTAGCACCGAGCTGCTATGGGCAAATCCAGGGTGACGCAGAAAAAATGAAATATGTCTTTGCCCCAAGCATTGCAAGACGCATAGAACCGGTCCGTTTCTTGCTTCTACTAACCTATCCTACTCCAATTCCGCCGGTTAACTCACCGGTCCGGCGATATTACCTCCGGATACTGTACATGTATGACGCTTGCTAATGATCCGATGACTAGGTAATCGTTCGAACAGTCTGTATTGAGAAAAGCGATCAACTTTTACAACTCTATGAAGCATAGCTTGACATGATACATTTTTTCTACGGAGACGTGTAGATGCTAAGAGATCAACGAGTAACGTGGGTAAGTACTGTGGATTTCTGGAACAACCATCGTGATACAAAAGAAAATATAAAACTGTGCCCCTTCAAAATAGTTGGTGTGCCTTTACTCTTGTGCCTGTGGCTGCAAAGTGTCTGACTCTGCAGCTTGAGGTTCTACTTGTTTCTGCTCATCGCCATCTTTTGCCGACAACAACGAGTCTACTACCTGCTCTACAATTTCACTCAAAGAAATTCCTCCGAGAATCTTCATGACCGGAACGTCAACGTCGAACTGTTTTAGACACCAGGCGCGGATTTCAACGCCGACCAGCGAGTCGACACCAATATCTATGAGTGGCACTTCCTCGACTGGGGCGTCGGATCCCGAAAGAAAGAGGACAGCCCGGAGTTTATGGATCAAAGCATCTAGAACAGTTAGTCAGTAGTATCGGGGATTCGTCATTGGCTTTGCAACGTACCTTTAAGGATCTTGTCCATCTCATCTCGTGATTCTGCTTCGGCAAGTAGCTTCTTGATTGGGATTCGGTTGCTGGCTTGCTCGCTCGACTCAGCAGCATTCTCCTCGCCCACTTTCACCAAAAGCCCGAATTTAGGATTGTTTGGCCAGGACTTATGATGTGCGTGTGCGTTCTCCTTGCGCACCGGTGCCATACCGGTAATTATATCGTGATTGCCATTGTCTACCGCCGCCGGTCGGCCCGATACGACGGCCTCTGCGAACAATTGGTGCAAATCAGTCTCCGACATGGGCAGGGTCATGGATCCAGTGAACAGACGCTCTTTTTGTTCTCTAGTTAGTCTGCCATCGCTCTTCATCTCTCGTTCAACGTAGCCTACACCAATAACACGCGATATATCAATGACAGAGCCAGCCAAGCCTTGAGCTCGGCGCTGATTGGTGACTGCTTTTATAAAACAGTTGGCCGCAGAGTAATTGGCTTGTCCAGGATTGCCCATAGTAGCCACAATCGATGAAAATCCAATAAACCAGTCCAGAGGCTGCAAGCTCGAGTCAAGTGAAAAGAGTCGACTGAAGTTGAGACTGCCCTGGACCTTGGGTTCCATGACCTGCTGGAACTCGTCGAGTTTCATCTGAGCAAACATGCGATCGCAAAGAACCAGCGCGCCCAGGGCAACGCCACCTAGCGGTGGCATAGACTCAGTAATCTGTTTGAATGTATTCTCAACGGACGTGAAGTCGGAGACGTCGTTCTGGAAATATTTCACCTCTGCCCCCTGCTCAGAAAGATGCCAGTCAATCCACGGCTTCTCCTCTTTAGGTGTTCGACTGCTCAGGACAACGTGTCTTGCGCCATGAGCAATCATAAAGTCTGCCAAAGACCGACCAAGGTCGCCAGAAAGACCTGCAAGCCAGTAGGTTTTGCCTCCGCTGAAAAGGTCGGGGTGAGAAGAGATCGGCTTGATTCTCATTGGCGCACTCACGTCCGAGTCCCAATCCACGAGGAACTTCGCGGTAACCCCAAACGGCTCTGTTTCCAAAACAATATCGTGTAATGATATTGTCTCAAGAGCGACACCATCAGGAACACCATTCAATTGAGACTCGGCAAACGCTGTAACCCTGTCCAACAGATTTGTGACAGGGCCTGCAGCTTCTCGTGGTAACTTGGCAGCACGTCTCGAAACGCAAACGTTAGCATCCATAGTTTGGCA
The DNA here is from genome assembly GCA_023628775.1 of Lecanicillium sp. S3808. NCBI lineage: Eukaryota > Fungi > Ascomycota > Sordariomycetes > Hypocreales > Cordycipitaceae > Lecanicillium > Lecanicillium sp. S3808. The sequence goes on from JAMAJY010000031.1 coordinate 266,568, forward strand.
GTGTGGTGGAAGGAGCTGTCGAATCCGTTCATTAAGGCGTCCCGAGTCGCCTGCCAGATGGGACGAATATAGGTATGTGGATAAGCCGTTCGGGAGAATTCCTGCAATAGTTTTAGAGGTGCATTGGCAGTGGAGAGTCACCCACTTGCCCCGATGATGTTGCATCTCAGGGCGCGAGGTGATGAACAAGACGCTTCTGTTCTGAATGGACATTTGCTTAGATAAGAGCGAGGCAAGACCAGGATCCGGGTCATATGCTAAGAGAGCTCCAGATGAAGGCAGCGCGTCCACGATTTGCTGGTTGACCAAAGCTCCTATGACCAACGACAAGTATTGTCGGTCAATCACGTCAATAGCAACAGTGCGAGTCCAAGACTTGTGAATGACCAGCCGCGACGAATTCGTTTCGGACAAACACAGGACCTTCTCTCCAGTATCTTGGTTTAACCCGAGACATACAAATGCATGTCCCATAGGGGTCTTTACAGCCAGTAGGAACGAAGTCGTCACCCTGACAGTAACGAATTCGCCGTCGGCCAAATGCTTTGCACCCCGGCTCTCTTCGAGTACATGTCTTACACTTTCGAAACGCAAGTCGAGGGACGCGATGCGAGCATCCTGATCCTGGAAGACGGGTCGACGGCATGAATTGAGGCGATCATTTCGCTCCCGGGCTGAACGTACTCGCTGAACTTCCAGTCGTCCATCACGCAAGCGTAATTCGGGCTCGACGGTCCACAAGATGTCGGTATCTTCATCTCGCTGGCTTAGGCTTGCAAGCTTCCTCAGGCGAAGTACCAGTTCGGCAATCGTATGCAAGTCAGTGGCTGTTTGTCCAGCCTCGCAATCCAAAGTTTGCACTAGGCATCCTGTGAGCTCGTGGTAGAGACTTCGGAATAAACCTATCGACATGGCCGCGTATGGATTGGAGCAATGAGCATCGCTAGTAACCCAGAGTACCGTCTGTGGTGACTCGAGTAGTCTCTGTAAGTTGTTCCAGCGAAGTTCCGTAAGATTCTCAAAAATGGAATCGCCGTAATCTTGTAGCGACAATATATGGGCGCGAGCAGGTATTTCTGGCAGGGAGTCCAAGTTTTCAGCAACAACAACTTTGGCAAAGTGCAGCTCGAGCATGCCCAAAAGCTGTTTGCCAATGTCAGTTTTTCCTTGCAAAATAACCAGACAGTCATTAGCATTTTGATCAATGTCCTTCAGTAGAGGATTCCGCAGAGTGTCAATGTGCTCGTCGCAAGCCATGGAACAGAAAATTGCACCAGGCAAAGAAACCTTGTCTGTCATGGGAGTATGCGTATCCACCCCGGAAAAGCCTGTCCGCTTGAGTACGGTGTCCCATTCCTCGAGTTCAATCGTGGGAGCGTATCGTCGTCCATCTTCATGGCCGATCCACCATCCAGGAAGGCCGCCCATGACCATCGAGATACGCATGGCGTTGTTGCCAATGATTTCAAACAAGATCAGGTAGCCACCGGGTTTCAAAAGACTTCGAACGTTGCGGAGCGTGGTCTCAAGCGACTTGGTCGCATGCAAGACATTCGCGGCAACAACGCAATCATATGCCTGTGATACGAAGCCTTGGTCAACTGGATCATGCTCGATGTTCAAGGTCTTGTATATCATTTTCCTGTGATGAGCATCAAACCGACTTTGAGCAGTCTCGAAAAAGCCGCCGGAGATATCTGTGTAGGTATACGAGGCAAAGGCATTGCCTACGACGTCCAAGACGGCTTTGGTGGCACCGCCGGTTCCAGCACCGACCTCGCAGAAGTTCATGTGTGGATATTTGTTGGTGATTTGGGCAACAAGACCTCCAACGGAGTCATTCAGCGACTCAAACCCGGCAGCTTCCCGATAGTAGCGACCAAGGTAATCATTCTGCGTCATGTACTCCAAAATGTTGACCTCCCCAGACATGACTTGTGGGAGCGGTAAGTGTTCGCCAACAGCACGTGTGATGTTGAAGTCGGCATCGTCGCCATAGCTAATTACGAGGAGTCAGTGGATGAAATTTGGGTTATCCTGCACAATACTTGCCTATCCATCATAGATGCAATTTCCTCGGCGGTGTCGTCCAACCAGCCACTGGCGTATGGGTGAGTGCCACTGCGAGCGCTATCCACAACTCGCTCAGTAGCTTCTAGCAATGATTGACGATACCATGGAAGGCTTGTACGTGCATCCGGCTCGACAGACCGAGCGAGCTTACACATGTAGAAAAATGCCGCACGTTCAGCATCGAGTGCCTTCTGCTTCTCCGTGGCTGTCGGTTCACGATCTCCGAGCACAAGCTTGCCATCCGGACTGTCGGGACACCAGATGGACTCTTGAAATAGTGATCTGTCGTCTTCTTTTGTCGCTGTGGTAAAGGGAACAAAGGTAAGCCCTTCCAGCTGCATCATCTTGTTTTCGTATCCAGAAGAGTAGAGGTCAATATCGCCAGCTATGCCAGTGTCCGCACCGTTGTCTGTCAAAGTACAGTCGAAGTACACATCATCATCAAGCTGAGCCAACCAAAGAGATGGGGCTAGTGATACTCGACGACAGCCTTTCGGCACCATTATTGAGGTAATAGAGCCATCTCCAGGGGCGCTGTATGTTGCAAACATGCCCTGTAAGGCACAGTCCGCTATAGCAGGGTGGAATACGAATTGAGTAGTATCGCTCTCTGGTTCGGGCGCACGTATGGTTCCCGTGGACAGCCCAAGCCGACGCCAAAGCTGGGTGATGTTTCTGAATGGTGCCTCGTATGTATAACCGGCATCGTCTCGCAAGGAGGAATAAAAGCGTTCCACGTCGACTTCTGACATGTTGACTGAGTGGATCTCTCTCGGTGGCAGTGGTACTGCAGTTCGTCCCGCCTTGGTTTCAAGCGTAATACGTAAGTCGCCGCGACAATTCAATGTCAGTCCAGCTGAATCCTTGGTAGCAACGGCAGAGTAAACAGAGAATTCTGCCGTGACCTCCTGAATATCGTTCCAGGTTATGCGGTTCATATAGATGACGAGCTCCGTGGGTGCGGTCTCAGTAATAACAATGGCTTTGGCAATGTCCAGATCCAGCAACTCGATTAATTGAACAGGTGATGATCCAGCAACATGCATAGCCGATTCAACTGCTAGAGCAATGTAGCCTGTTGCAGGAAATACGGTCTGGCCTTGAAGGGCATGCCCACTCAACCACGACAACTGCCTCACGTCGAGGACGTTCCGCCACCGCCATTGGTCTGCAGTGCTATCTGAGGTGACTCGTCCGAGGAGGTCATGATAAGGAAGCTCATGTAAACGCTCATGTTTGTACGAGCGCGCTTCACACCATAGTCGTCTATCGTGATTCCAGGAATATTTTGGTAAATTTGGAATGGGTCGAAAGCAAGTTGGGTGCGCGCCGCCGACTTGCTCAAATGCCAGCAGGTCCACCGCAGCTCTACCCGCTTCCATCCATAGTGCTCCGAGCATGTCTTTGAAAGCCTCGACGTCGTGTTTCCCACGATATAGAGCACCAGAGTACCCAGGGATACCAATACCGAGGGCCTTCAGAGTGTCAAGAGTCGGCGTTTTCAGTGCCGGATGGGGTCCGATTTCCAGTGCGAAGGTCAATTTGCTACCAGATGACTCGCAGGCCTGAGCTACTGCGCAAGAAAATAACACCGGTTTGGACATGTTGTCTACCCAATACTCCGCGCTTATTGGCGATTTCGCTCCCATGAGCTCGCCATCGTTGACGCTTGAGTACCACAGAGGATCTTCTGATGCAGGCTGTAGCACTTCCACTCCACATTCTTGAAGAGCTCTCAGGTACGGCAATTCGCAAGGTTTCATGTGGTGAGAATGATAAGCCGTGTCCACTTTCAATGGTCTAGCAAACTTCCCCTCTTCCTCAAAAACCAGTCTCGCTCGTTCAATAGTCGATGAGTCACCAGAAAGCGTCACACTTTCAGGTGAGTTGTGGGCAGCTACGCAAATAGTACCAGCAAAATCTTCCAGCTGGCATAACCCCTGCGCATCTTCGAAGGACGTGCCAATTGCCATCATCGCTCCAGGTCCACCCGAAGCACCAGAAGCCAGCTTTGCATAGTGCCCACGGTAGAAACTGATTCGAATAGCGTCGCGCTTGTTTATGAATCCAGCAGCGTAGGCAGCCGCGATTTCTCCAGACGAGTGTCCAACTACGGCGGAAAACTTCACTCTCGCGGCGCGGAGCAAATCGACAAGCACAATTTGGACAGCAGTGCAAAGAGGCTGACAAATCTCAGCTTGGTTCATCCGGGGGTTGTTTGTAGCGAGTAGTTCCTGCATGAGACTCCATCTTGGCCGGTCGTCTTCCGGGAGCGTATATAGCGCCAAGTCCAACTCATTGATAATTGCGGACGCGAGGGGTGTCGAGGCAATAAGTTTGGAACCCATCGTTGCCCATTGAGCACCTTGTCCAGTGAATATACCCAAGATACATGGGTGGTCGGAGAAACCTGAAGCTAAAGAGTTGCTTAAACTGCCTTTGTTCGGTTCCAGAGCATGCGCAACTTTAGCTGCTAGATCTTGCACGGATTCAGCCGAAAACGAAATTCGGTGTGTGAAACCCGATTTCTTCGCAATAAGATGATGCGCCAGACTTGCCGGGCAAAGCGTGTCAGTATATTGCTCGAGATAGGCCTGAAAAGCACGTAGATTTGCGTTCAACGAGCCTGCTGTAGCGGCCGAGAATACGAAAGGGATAGATGGTACTGATGAAGACACCATGTCTGAGCCAGTTGATTCCGAGGCGGGTGATGGAATTGCATTGCCATTAACAGAATGTTTCGTAGAATCGTATGACTCAAGGATCACATGAGCGTTAGCACCGCCGAATCCAAAGCTGTTAACACTTGCTCTCCGAATCCTACCATGATGTGATGGCCAGGGCTGAGCAGCAGTCGGAATCTGAAGATGGGCGGTGAAAGGCGCCACGGCTGGATTTAACCGATTGAAAAGCAGATTCGGAGGTATCATTCCATGCTTCAAAGCCAAACAAGCTCTTAGCAGTCCGGCCAGTCCAGCTGTAGACTCAGTGTGGCCGACGATGGTTTTGATGGAGCCGACAAAGAGCATGTCATCATCAGCGGAGTTTTTTTCATCGAAGAAGGCTCTGTTCAAAGCCTCAGCTTCCTGCGGATCACCAGCAGGGGTACCGGTACCTAATTTATTAGCCTACGTTCCAGATATTCATGGAGCAACTAACCGTGAGCTTCGAAAAATTGGCACCGGTCATTCCTGTCTTGAGGGTCAAGACAAGCTTGGCGATATACGCAGCGGATAAGATCAGCTTGAGCAGTGGCGCTCGGCATCGTTAGACCCGCCGTCCTTCCATCGTGGTTAACGCCTATTTCCCGAATGACGGTGTGAATATTGTCACCGTCTCGGATTGCGTCACTCAGTGTCTTCAGAACCACCGATGCGACGCCCTCACCTCGAGCATAACCATCTGCATCGGCGTCCCACATTCGGCTTTTACCCGTCGGGGACAGCATGTTGAGATTGCTCGTCGTTATGTATGCTAAGGGAATAAGGGCCAGATTTGTACCAGCGGCGACAGCAACTTTTGAAGTGCCACTTCGGATCACCTGCACGGCTTCATGCACAGCCACCAGACTGGAAGAGCATGCCGTGTCAATTGTCTACAAAACAGGACCGATTAGCAATCGTCACTTTGAAGTGATAATACATATACGGTCAAGACAACATACCATTGATGGACCATGCCAGTCGAAAAAATAAGAAACGCGACTCGATGCGTTGGAATTTGCCACACCCGTAGCATTGTATTTAGGTGAGAAATCGACATCCAGAGCTTGCTGAACTAGGTAATCGTTATTCATCATACCAACGAAAACGGCGGTATCCGAGCCATGAAGCTGTTCCATGGTGCACCCCATAGATTCGACAGCTTCGTACGTGACCTCAAGCAGTAGGCGTTGCTGAGGATCAATGGAAGCAGCCTGGTCAGGCGTAATGGAGAAGAATTGATGGTCAAATTGCGATATATCTTCCGAGAGCATATACGCACGCCGTACGTTGGTCGTACCATGATGACTTCCAATTTTGTGGTAGAAACGGCCGACGTTGAACCTGTCCGGCGGTATTTCTTGGGATATGTCCTTTGGATCTTTCAACAACTCCCATAGCTTAGATGGAGTATCACAGCCGCCAGGGAATCGACAACCGATCCCTACAATGGCAACAGGTTCATTGCGATGGTCACTCATGATGCTGTGGGTGGAACTCAAACACAAAGAGACGAGGCTACGGAGTACGGTTTTGTTTATTAACGTTGCTGCAACCTGTCGAATAAATCTAGTTTTATCCTGGGTGAACTTGCATTACCGACATTCGGGGTGGTTTCTCTGGTCCTGCCTGCAGGTTGGCCTCGTCGTAATCAGGCCAACGGTGGCGGTACGTGCCGTCGGCCCGTGTCAGGGTTATGTTAAGGTTAAAACTCGCCGGCGCCACGCCCCGCTTACAGCCTTACGGTGCGCGCCCGGTCCAAATACAAAGTCGCCGTTTGCCGCCGGCCGCGGCGACATGCAGCAATAGGTGACACGACGTGGCAACTGGCAGTCAAACAACCTACTGTTTACCCACTCGCGTCGGCGGCGCCAGGAGCAACTCGCTACTCTCTCACCAAACCCCCGAATTGATCAGTCATGACAGCCGAAAGTCGACATGTTGAAACTGCCTCTGGCAACAGTGCCTACACTCATCTAACCAACAACGCAGCGGCCATCCTCTCCCGTCAGGTCGATAGCACACCAACAGCTGTCAAGTACAAATCTCTTTTTCGCTATGCAACGAATTTTGACCTCTGCTGTCTCGCTGGCAGTGGTCTTAGTGCTATCGCCGCAGGTGCAAGTTTGCCTTTGATGACCATCATCTATGGCTCCCTCGCCGGTACTGTAAGTTGCGTCACCTCGCTGATCCCAAAGCCAACGTTGGTACGTAACGTACTAAAACCGTGCAAAGTTCCAAGGGTTCTTTTTAGGCACTGTCTCGGGCTCATACTTCCTGCAAGAGGTAAATCGATTGACACTCTATTTCGTCTACCTCGCCATTGGCCAGTTTGTCACGATTTACATTGCCACGGTCGGTTTCAATTATGTCGGCGAACACATCGCCGCCAAAGTCCGAGCAAGCTATCTCGCAGGTGTTTTGCGACAGAACATGGCCTATTTCGATCTTCTTGGAGCTGGCGAAATTGTAAGTCGAACCTTGATATAGGCGGTTTATATCAAACGCTAAACCTTCTGTAGACAACTCGAATCACGGCAGATACCAATTTATTCCAAGACGGAATTTCAGGAAAACTGGCATTGACCCTTCAAGGCATCGCAACCTTCATAACAGCCTACATCATCTCCTACATTCGCTATTGGAAACTGGCGCTTATCCTGACTTCGACCGTTGTGGCCATTGTACTTACGGGCGGAGCACTAGGCCGTCTGTCTATTAAGTGGACTAGACTCTCTCTCGCGTCTTACGCCAAGGGCGGATCGCTTGTCGAAGAGATATTCAGCTCGATCAGAAATACCCTTGCAGCCGGTACGCAGGACCGTTTTGCCAAATCGTACGACAAACACTTGGACGAGGCTGAGACTCCTGCCTTTCGAACGAAAGCGACAACTACTGCTACCGTCGGATTCATGATGTGTTACATCTATCTGTCCTACGCACTGGCTTTTTGGCTGGGCAGCAAATATGTTGCAAACGGAGAATGCTCTCTAAGTGATGTTCTCACAATCCTACTGGCCATCATCATGGGCGCATTTGCATTGGGCAATGTGGCGCCAAATATGCAAGCATTCGCGACCGCCATCGCAGCGGCCTCAAAAATTTACTCGACAATCGACCGCCCTTCTCCCCTTGATCCCACCAACGAGAAAGGCGTTAAAATTGGCCGCTCCGAGCTCAAAGGCTTGGTTGAATTTCGTCAAGTCAAGCTTGTCTATCCCTCGAGGGCACATGTTGTTGCTCTGGACTCGGTGAGCTTTGATACACACCCCAACGAGACAACAGCGCTCGTAGGAGTATCGGGGTCTGGAAAAAGCTCCGTGGTGGGTCTTATTGAGCGCTTCTACGAGCCATTGGAAGGCGAGATCCTGCTCGATGGAGTCAAAATTGAAGACCTTAATCTACAATGGCTTCGCCAGCAAGTGGGCATTGTTTCGCAAGAGCCAGTCTTATTTGCTACGACAATCGCACAAAACATTCGACACGGTCTCGTCGGCACCAAATACGAGCACTTACCGGACGATGACAAACAGGTTTTGACGCTCATCACGGAAGCAGCCAAAACGGCCTATGCCCATGACTTTATCTGTGACCTTGACCAGGGATATCAAACCAATGTCGGCATGCGCGGTCTTCTGCTATCAGGCGGCCAGAAACAACGCATAGCTTTAGCACGAGCAATCATCGGAGACCCTAAAATACTGCTGCTAGACGAAGCGACTTCCGCTTTGGACACAAAAAGCGAAGGTATGGTTCAAGCTGCGTTAGAGCGCGCCTCTCGCGGCCGGACCACGATTGTTATTGCACATCGGTTGAGCACAGTCAAAAATGCACATAACATTCTTGTCATGTCTCATGGAAAGGTTGTCGAGCAAGGCACCCATAACGACCTGCTTGAGGCAAAGGGTGTCTATCATACCCTGGTCGAAGCCCAGGGAATTGTAGGTGACAACGCATCAACAAGCTCTGGTCTAATTCCGATTCCTGATTCCCCAAATCGAAGTGGACAGGTGCGATTGACTGGCAACGCCCAAGACGAAAAGAGAGCTTCAAACAGCGAAGAAGCGCCTCTCACCAGGACCACAGAATCAAAAACACCGCACTACTCTCTCTGGCACCTGATTGCTACAGTGGTAGCATTCAACATACCTGACTGGCCGTATGGTCTTACCGGCATACTTTGCGCATTTATGACGGGTGGTGCAATCCCTGCTCAATCAGTCCTTTTTGCTAAATCCATAGCTTCCCTCGCTCTACCTCAGGACGACAACGCAAAATCTCAGGTCGCCTTTTGGTCGTGGATGTTTTTCCTACTTGCCATCGTCCAGCTCTTCGCGTACCTGGTACAGGCATATGTCGTAGCGTGGTGCAGCGAAAAACTGGTCCGCAGAGCCCGAAATGCTTGTTTCCGAGCGATATTACGACAAGACGCCGCATTCTTTGACAGACTTGAGAACTCACCAGGCGCTTTGACGTCTTTCCTTGGCACCACAGCTAATGTATATCCCTGCTTCTGCTCAATCCTGCTAACGTCAACACTCACTAACAATCGAGAATAGAACTTGGCTGGAATTTCCGGTTCCACCCTCAGTACGATTCTCTCTGCTATAGTCACGCTATTTGCCGGGTTTATAATCGCATTGGGGATTGGCTGGAAGCTTGCTTTGGTATGCATCTCTACAGTTCCAATTGTACTTGGGTGCGGTTTCTGCCGCGTCTGGGTGCTCGCTCGATTCCAGGCTCTATCAAAGCAATTTTACGAAGAATCTGCGTCTTATGCATGCGAAAACACTTCCGCCATCCGCACTGTGGCATCTTTGACGAGAGAGGATGAAGTTCTTTGCAATTATCGCCAACAGTTGCACGAGCAAGGAAAACGCTCTCTCATATCAGTCTTGCGCTCCAGCGCGCTCTACGCGGCATCTCAAAGCCTTGGATTTGCGGTCAATGCCCTGGCCTTCTGGTACGGCGGCCAACTCATTGCTCAACACGAGTACTCACTTTTCCAATTTTTCGTGTGCTTTTCCGCCACAATATTTGGCGCACAGTCCGCCGGAATTATCTTTAGCTTTGCGCCTGATATAGGGAAGGCCAAGCAAGCTACTACTGATTTGAAGATCTTGCTTGATCGCAGGCCGATTATTGACAGCTCTTCGATCGAAGGCCAATATTTAAAGAGCACCAAAGGCGTAGTCGAATTCCGCAACGTCCATTTCGAGTATCCAGTTCGGTCGCACGTCGCTCTTCGGGGCCTTGATATTCACATCAAATCTGGCCAATACGCAGCACTTGTCGGAGCATCTGGATCTGGAAAGTCGACAGCGATTTCGCTCCTTGAAAGATTTTACGACCCGACAAGTGGCGTCATTTATCTGGATGGAATTAATGTGTCCGCGCTCAATGTCGCTGCATACCGCCAGCACTTTGCATTAGTGGCACAGGAGCCGACATTGTATCAAGGGACAATTCGAGACAATATCATGATGGGCAGGAAAGATGAGGAGGCCGTCCCGGACGAGAAGATGATGCAAGTTTGCAAGGACGCAAATATTCTCGAGTTTATTCAGTCACTTCCAGATGGTTTCAACACAGGTAAGCTAATTCCCCGACGCTCAACGAAATGATGCAGGCTAACTCCCCAGAGATGTTGGATCCAAGGGGTCTTTGCTCTCTGGTGGCCAGAAACAAAGAGTCTGTATCGCCCGGGCACTTATTCGTGATCCAAAAATACTTCTCCTTGATGAAAGTACCAGTGCATTGGATTCTGAATCGGAACAAGTCGTCCAGGCTGCACTTGACGTGGCTGCCCAGGGTCGCACGACCATTGCTGTTGCCCATAGACTATCCAGCATCCAGCGAGCAGACGTCATATTCGTGTTGGACCGCGGGCGTGTGATTGAAAAGGGTACTCACAGAGAGCTAATGGCAAGTCAAGGCCGGTATTCCGAGCTCGTTCGTCTGCAAAACCTGCTACAGATATAGAGTGGCACGGAAAGATGTAGCTATCGAGAGATATTCTTGCAATTAAGTTCTACTTATTGGGATCAAGAGATTCTACAAACCAATTTCTGACCTGATATCTTCCTCTCTCGCAGGAGATCGAGACTTTCCAATGCCGCCTCAAACCCGCCTGTCAATATGCGCACTGGATGGGTACGTAATGTCCCGTCATCCAGTAAATTTTGAACTGTCTTGTACCAGTCTAGTGTGAATTCTCGCATCTTTGGATTGGCCTGCCTCTCAAAAGGAGGACTCCATCCAATTGGCTTGCCAAGTAGAGTCGGACCCAGCACCCAGTCAGGCTGGATAGTAGGCCTCGTATGTAAGGACGGAGCGAATGGTTCCAATGCGGTATATTTACCTCCCGCCCGGCCGATGACTTTGTAGCAGAAACGCATCGTCTCTGGTACGGAAACACAGTCCAGTACATATTTGAGAGAATTTTTGGTGTATGTCTTGATGTCCTCGGTTGCTGAAGCTGATCCGTAGTCAAACACAGCCTCTGCTCCGTAGGACTTGGCAAGATCAAAGTTCTTCGGTGAACATGTGGTGATGGGCCTCATACCAGATCTGGAGCAACATTAGTAACGTACTGCGTCGTATCCAAGCACTGGAGTCTTACAGCTTGAGAATTTGCAATGCGAGCGTGCCGGTAGAAGTACTTCCTCCGTAAACTAACACGAACTTTGGTACCTCTGCTGGTTTCAACGGTGTCCCGGGAATTTCTAACGATTGATAAAGAGCCAGCCCGATGGTTCCTACTCCGCTCCCCAACGAAGCAGCCTCCTCCAGAGTCATGCTAGGCGGAACCTTCAACGTCACTACGTCGCTGGCTCCAACAATCTGTGCGAAGGCGCCTACCGTTGGTGTCAAGGCGTGCATTCCTTGGACAGCGCCGCAAACCCGATCGCCAACAGTAATATCTCGTGCGGATTTGACATTTGAGCCAACAGCCAAGACAACGCCAGCAAAGTCCATGCCGGCGACGGCTCCGGCGGTGCAAAGATTGCCAGTCATTTTCGTATCCACAGGGTTGAGGCCCATGACTGAATTGCGAACAAGGATCATGTCGTCTTCCAATTTCGGAACGGGCACATTGTGTGCGATTGTGAGATTGCCATTCTGAGTGCCAACTATGGCCGTTTGAAGTTCTGGAAGAGAACCCATCTGAGTCGTTGTTGGAGGCTGAGAGCTGAATAACGGAAAATGTGTGAATGAGCTGTGCTGATAGTTGGAAAGACAATGTGCTTTTGTGCTTGGTGATAATAAAATGGCAGACAATATCCCATGCAACACATGTTGAACATGTCGCTCGATGTGGCGTGTAGGTGAAGAACTCGCCGGCTGCTGGACCGGCGGCCCTGAAGCTGCCCGAAATGAAAGCCACCGGGCTTTGAAAGGTAAGCCGGACGAGCTCTGAGCATGTTACCGGCGAATAATCTCAGTTTTATTTATACTATTATCACTTTGTACAAAATTCTACAACGTATTTGTCAAGACGTTATCAACAACGACGACAACATGAGCTATCTCGTAGCATCCAGTGTGTTGCTTTGGCTCACGAATACTGGATTCGTCATGCTGCGAATATTAACAGGGCACGACATTCCGCAGTGGCAATGGACCTTGCTTCAATATTCGGTTGGGGCTTTGTGCTCGTATACTCTTTATTGTTTGGTATTCTACCCGAAATTCTTCACGCCTTTCAAACATTTACCAACACCAGTGGTACGTCATTTCATCATCGCATTGGTACATTACAAGAATTGAAGTTCTGACGACATATCCCAGACCCGTCACCTCTTTACCGGCAATGAAAGAGGTCTCTTTCGGGAGGCGCAGTGGACCGTCGCTCGTAGAGTCTCCGAGTCAGTTCCAAACAGTGGCTTACTGCGATATTACGCAGCATTGAACCAGGAGAGGATCTTGGTGACTAGCCCCAAAGCGTTGGCAGAAGTCTTAGTGCAGAAAGTGGACGACTATGATCACCCAGCGTTTATGAAGTTCGCGGCTGAAAGGGTAACTGGTAAGGGCATGCAATTCGCTAATGGAGAAGATCACAAGGTATGTAAGAACCCAAAGATGTTCCACTCGACCAGTATGGTGATATTGCCTTAGGCACAGCGCAAGTACTTGATGCCCGCCTTTAGTCCCATACATATCAAGACATTGCTACCTACCTTCTGGAAAGAAACGACAAAGATGATCCACGGCATCGAGGATGAGATCAAGCAATCAGACAACCAAGACCATGCAGTTTTCGTCACCGATTGGAGCATCCGGGCGGCACTGGACATAATCGGCTTGGCTGGAATGGGCTACGAATTCAACTCGCTCGGCAATCCACACGGTGAGCACCGTGATCTTACCAAGGTGTACCGAAGATTCATGTCTCGGTCCAATCCTATATTTCCATGGCTTGGCTTATTGATAAACTACATCCCAATTGGCGTCCTCAGATACATACCGGAACAACGCAACATGGCTCTGAATCGTGCCTTCTTGGATGTTCGAGAACGGGCCGTCAAGATTATTGAAGCTCGTAAAGAAAAGCTGGCACGTCAAGAGCCTGATGATAGTACCACGGGAAAGGACATCATCACCGTTGCACTTCGGAGCGGCATGTTTTCTTCGGAGAATTTGGTACACCATGTGATGACGTCTCTTGTCGTTGGACATCTTTCGACGGCCATTACATTTGACTGGGTCTGCTTTGAACTCGGTCAGCGTCCTGAGATGCAAGCTCGCCTGCGCACAGAGATTCGCACGCGGTGGCCTAGAGGTCTGGAGAAGGTCGATGCGTCTACAATCGAGACTCTCCCCTATCTCAATGCTGTATGCAGCGAGACACTCCGCTTCTATCCACCCCTGCCATTCGCGTTGCGTGTTGCCGCCCGCAAAACAACACTTTTGGGTACAGAAATTCCCAAAGGCACAACAATCGCTTACTGTGCAGACGCTATTAATCACGACAAGGATCTGTGGGGAACCGATGCACATGTATTCAACCCCGAGCGTTGGATGGGGCAGGGCCGGGCGGGATCTGGCGGAGCATTGAGCAACTTTGCCATGCTGACATTCTCGGCCGGACCTAAGAACTGCATTGGGCAGTGGTGGGAAAGAGCAGAGTTGGCCTGTCTGGTTGCGGCGTTTTTTGGTAGATTTGAGGCGGAACTCACGAATCGAGACACTGCTGGGGTGGTCGAGCGAGCTCCGGCGATGATGTCTAAAGAGGGCGTCTACATGCGCCTAAGCTCGGTTCCAGGGTGGTAAGAGTAGATAGTCGATAGCATGAATAAATCCATTACGGGATTGAATTGAGAGTACCAACGTATGCACGATCAAAGACCGAAAGTCGCTGTAATTGCCCGCCGGAGCGTTGGATTGGTCCGCTTATCTGAAGCCCGTTGTCGAGTAAACCCGCCGGCCCCGGCATGCGTTCAAGTCAGGCCCCGCCACGCATGTCATAACCACGACAGCTTTGAAGATGTAAGTTTTGCTTTTCGAACAGCTTTCAAGAAAGAATTCAATTTGCACCGCCTACAATGGAGTTACCATGGACGACCATCATTGCCATGATCTGGGCCGCCACCAAATCAGTGCTAACTGGAGGGTAGGTATACATTGTATTCACGATATCGTGGACGCCGGCTAATACTAATAATAACCGTCCTGCAGAAGCCCATTCGCCGCCAAGACGGTCTTATTTCCAACGAATCGCGAGGGAAAATATGAGATAGCGGCAGAAGGGATACGACTTGCCTTCACAACTTATGGTGGAGCCTTAGCCAATTTGTGGATGAATGATACGCATGGGGTCGAAAGAGACATTGTTTTGGGCTATGACGACGCTAATTCATACCTGAAGTACAAAGGAAATCCATTTTTGAATGGAGTTATAGGTTCGCGTCCCCAGCCAATGCTATGTTAAGCATGTTACTGTGCTGACCATTGCAAATCAGGACGGTACGCGGGCGTAATCAGCGGTGCCGGTTTTGATATTGATGGCGTTCGGTACGAGACCTCTGCCAACGGTAATGGAGGAACATCGACGTTCAATGGCGGTGAAAAGGGCTGGGGCCGTCGTGTCATGGATATTGCATCTCACTCATCTAACTCAATTACCTTTGTCGTCTTTGATAGAGGTTGGAACGGGTTTCCGGGCACCCCGGGCGCATGCATAACACATACAGTCACTCCGTATAAATGGAATATCGCCATAGGCTTGACACCTGTCAGAGATTCGTCACCTGTCAGTGTGAGCCAGCAAGTATTTTGGAATCTTGACGGCTTCGCTGCCGAGGCTAACAACACGGTGGCGGAGCACAAACTGCGGCTGCCATACTCGGGATTCAGATTTGCAATGGATGAGGACAGTGTACCAACCGGAGATATGAAAAGCAACGCCCAAGGCTCTACATTCGATTTTTGGTCCGGTGAGCGACAGATAAAGGACGGCCAGAAAGCCAATCCGGCCGGACCTGGGAATGCTTCTCTGGCGGGTATTGACGAGACTTTCTTGATTGCTCGATCCCAACCGTGGCACAAGGATGGCCAAGCGGTTGCGATACTTCAATCCGACTATTCGGGTATCAACGTTGAACTCTACACGGATCAAGAGGCCCTGCATGTCCACTCGTGGAGCTCTGTCAACGGTGAGTCGACCAAGATAGGATACTCTTTCCTCTGTAGATATGTTTGCTAACTTATAGGCAGACATTGTCTGTCTAAAGAGGCAGCAAGGAGGCTCGATTGCCGAAGACATGGCAGCTGTCTCCATGGAGATGCATAATTGGCCAGATGCCATCAACCACCCCGAATGGCTGAGGGGAAAAGAAACTATTTGGGGCACTGATCAGCTCTACACCACATTTTCGACCTTTAAGTTTTCTTTGGATAGAAAATAGTTGATTTGGGTTAGACGCGGAACAAGACGGACTGTGTGAGGAGTTTTATGTATCAAGCAAATGTTAATGTTAATTTGGTAGTAGAGGTGCATGGCCTCATCACATCAGATATTAAACAAATAGAACGTTGACGCTGAAGCCATTTGAGCTCGTTAATCTATTTGACTCGTGCCCACGCTTTCAAGATGGTAGCCACTGCTTTCTCTACACTTTGAGGGGCGACAGGAATAGCATGTCCGCCAACAAAAGTTACCAATTCCGCGGTGCTATCTTCAAAGTATATAGTTTTGAGACGAGAGCCTTCGGACCTCCACGGATCATTTGTGCCTTGTATGTGGACGGATGGAATGTTGATTGGCTTCGATGGACCAGTTGGGCTCAGCAAGGCATTTGTACTTGTTTTACAAGACGAAGAGTTTCGCTCAACATCATCCACACGCAATGCCGGAAAAGTGGCTGCGATCAAAATGGCGAATCTTAATTGCTTTCCCAACACGCTATCCAAGCAAAGCCCCGTTGCGACCCTCGCGCCCTGGCTGAAGGCCATGATACCGACGGCCTTTGTCAGTTTCAGCTGTGTAGCAAGCATGTTCCGCACCATCTGTCGTCTGACTCGAACCTCTTCTGGCGAAATATCAAATTCAGTGGTGGCACTTTCATCGCAGTGCCACCAGAGGTAGGGCTCGATTCCTTCGTATGTTGGAAAAACACCCGGACCAGCTACAGATTCAAATGGTGCATCGATGAAGACGAAGCGGAAGACCGCGGATAGTTTGCGGATAATCATGCGTGCCTGTAGTCGGAATATAACGCCATTCGTGCCAGCCCCATGAAGGCATAGAATGGTTGGAAGATCGGCTTCTTCATTGGATTCAATGTTCGATATCATGCCTGTTTGATCGTCGGTAACGACATAACAGTATTTTGTACTCTCTTTTTCGATTTTGGGCCAAGTTGAAATGCAAAAGTCAGTTGTAGCAAGCGGCGCCGTGAACCGGCGTATGCGGCCTGTAAGATGAAACTCGCCGTAGCGGGCTTATTTTCGAGACCGGCCACTTTCTCTCATTGGCCATTTCCACAATTTACCGGTAGTCCTACGAACTGTAATAGCCACTGGTGACTTCAAAGGTGTAAATAAAGATGTGCAAGTTAGTAGGCTTACATTGCCGGGCAGAGACTACACCGAATTCTAGAGCGCCATGGATAACCGCATCAGCGTGATTGTCGTCGGTGCCGGATTTGGCGGCCTGACGACCGCTATTGAGTGCAAAAGACAAGGGCTGTCTGTTGCCATTTACGAGGCCTTTGCAGAACTCAAGCCGCTAGGCGATGTGATTTCTTTTGGTGCCAACGCTGGCAAGATTCTACGACGCTGGAAAACGTCCACCGCCGCCGACGATGACGAGAGAGTATCGGATCTGTTTGATCCACATTCAATCAAGTTGGAAAGAAACGGCTTCAACCTGCACAGATCAAATGGCCAACTCATATTTAACCAGAGGATGCCACCTAAGGATCCCGAGGCACCAATGTTCAATGGCCACCGAGCCGACTTTCACCAAATTGTGTTCCAATATGCATTGGACATGGGAATTCCCATTCACCTTGGTCAGCGTTGCCAGCAATATTTCGAAAGCAAGGATGCAGCGGGCATTCTACTCGAATCCGGAGAGAAGTTAACGGCTGACGTTGTGGTTGCGGCCGACGGTTTTCGTTCCAAAGGACGAGACTTCGTGCTCGGACATCACCTGCAACCAACCGCATCTGGTCACAAGTGTTTCCGGAGTTGGTTCACCGGCGAGGAAATATTGAAAGACCCGGATACGACAATGTTCTGCTCCAACGGGGACACATTCACGGGCTGGATCGGTCACAATGCCCACTTTCTCTTCTCCACGCTGAAGGATGGCAAGAACTGCTCGTGGGCCATCACATACAAACTCGAAACTGATGCTGATCCTGTGACTGCTGGCCCATCACGCACGAGAGAAGAAAGATTGTACGACATATTCAAAGACTGGGATCCCGTTTGCCGTCGCCTCATAAGCAAGACCCCAGAAGATAAAATATTGGAATGGGACGGCGAATATCATGACCCGTTGCCAACATGGGTAAGCAAGGAGGGACGGATCTCTCTCGTGGGTGATTCTGCGCACCCCATGCTACCCACGAGCGCACAAGGAGCAGCGCAGGCAATGGAGGACGGTGTGAGCATTGCGGTATGTCTTCGTACCGCAGGCAAGGAAAACATTTCTGCAGCGTTACGCGCATATCAAAATATCCGATATGAACGTGTCAAGTCTGTCCAACGCACCGGCGAGGCAACTAGAGAAGTAAAACAAACTCCCATCCCGTACATGTGCCTGTCACTGACGCGTGTGTTGTAGATGTGGCATCATACAGATTGGGAAAAGGTAGCGAAAGATCCAAGTAGCCTATCATTCCCTCGTGAGGACTGGATCCATTCGCACGATGCAGAACAGCACGCAGAAAGTACTGCCGGAGAGGAAATCGAGAGGATCATTGGGCTGGCGTTGAATGGACTCGTGGAGTAATCTGCAATATCACGGCAACTTGGAATATAGGCGATTAACTCACTACATCGATCAATCACTGTATGAAACGTTTTTAAACTGCGAATTACAGCGGTACAAGATTAAAATGGCCACGTACACTAGGGTCTCTGCAGGTAGCGGAGGATTGATGGTAGTTGCTTCGGGGTAGCAATAGCGCGAGAGAATACGCCACATATAGTCAGCTGTACTTCTTCGTGCAGAAATATATTGACGTCAAGCTGCCCATATAACAAGCTCAGGTCCAAGAACGCCTAGCATGCTCCATTTGAAATACCTGTATGTGTATTCCAGTTCGGTTTCCCCGTGCGGTGGAAGGTCTAAGTGAATGGCGGACCAAACGCACAGTATAAGGGTGAGGAGACAAGAGAATAGCAAAGGAATGGTGCCGCGTGTATCAGGATTGGGCACAAACCCAACGAACGTGTTGGTTATAACTTCAGGACGGTGTTTCTCCATTGTCACTTGCTAGGCCTTCGAGCAACTGGGTTTGATAACAGCGGATGGCGGATAGTGTCTTAGGGTTTATCCAGCAGGTGATAGGATTTGCCAAGGCGGCAATTACGCAGTAACAGGAAAAGATATATGTCGCGGGTACTTGGGGATGTGTATTAGGACTCGAGAGGAGGGTGTTTGAAAGTCGGGGACGGGGTTCAAGAAGGAAAAGGCACTCTTCTTATACCAGTTTGTTCTTTCCTTCACCCAACGAACGTTTCCCCAGTAAATGGCATTCTATCAAAAATGTCTCTTCGACGAAATACAACGGTATCTGCTCATCAAATGACCATGTAAACGGAGTCGGATGCTCTCTTAAAAGACAGCAAGCAGACCTATATTAGCGTGCGGGCCCTTACTCCGCGGTTACTACATTTTTATGAGATCCCCGAATGGCAGAAAAACATGCAACGGCTTACATTTCAGGCAACGACTCGTTACGCGGACTACAAAACGTTAAATCCGGCCATGAACGGGTCTTGGGAGTATGTTTGGTCTGTAATCCTTGGGTAGCCCAACAGTAGGAAGCCTGAGCGAACAGAGTCTCTGGACCCAAAATACACAACAACGGCAAGAGTGATCGCCGATTAGAGATCCTAACCTCCAGCCTTCTCATATGGCCGTGGAGAGCGCCCTCACGCCAGGTTCACAATGGCTTCCCAGCTCGTGTAACACACGCGTTGGGTTGTGGCATTTACTACTGTAGTACTTACCTGACAAGAGTACACTGTACTGTTCCGGCACCTTCCTTAACTTGGGTAATGCTTTTCGCAGCGGTCGTCTTTGCGGTGGTTTTGTGTGGTGCTGCGGTACTGAGGTGTTGTGCTGTGAGTACGTATATAAGCGTACTGAGTGGTTTGCTAGGAAGAAATTAAAAATACACAACCTTCAGGATAAACTAGAAGAAGGAATTTCGCGTATACCTCAACTAATAAACGTTACTCCTGAGTGAGTTTGGCAGCCTCGTTTCAGGATATATAGACTAGCATTTGCCCTTGGGACACCCTCCCGCGTTTACAACACCCACAATGTTCGTCTAATTGGCCAGGCACAACAGATTGTATTAGCCGCGGCAACCGAATGAGAAGAACTATTAGAGCTTCCTTAGATAAAGGAGCTACGCATAGCCAACAGCCTATAAACGAGCTAGAGCTTGTCCAGAGAGTGGATCAGCAGCAAACAGCGCAGAAGAAAAGATACAGTGATTTTCTCACAAGCCTCAAGGAGCTTCTGCGAGGAATACGAGACATTAAACACATTCTTTCACAAATGTTTCAGGTCGCCATTTATTTATAAATTACATTGCCTATTTTGGCATCCTTGCGCTGATTTAATCCTACTACGGAACAGCCGGTCATATTAGCGGAGGCGCTAGGTTAGCAGCTACCAACCCTAGCCCGATAGATATAGATAATAGAATAGGAAGTAAGTAGATAATCTTTATGCTAATTAGCAGAATGACGAATTTTAGATTTTCATGCTGTTTAACGGACTATTACAAGGCCGTTGCAGAGACCAGAGGGGCTATTGATACGGTAAGAAAGAGTCTTCCCTCGGGGAATGTGGAGCAGCCGTCAAAGCCCTCGATACCAGTGCCGACACGCTTTTTATGCAGATGAAACCAAACGTAGTGTGCTATGTAGGTGCCAGACTCAGATGCCATGCGGGTAAGTGTCGAAACTGTACAGCGGGATTCGCTACCGCCGCCCGGCCTACCATGTGCAGGTCGGGCAGCACACAGAGGCACAAGGCGGCACTCTAGGTACGCGACCAATATTAGCTGCGGTACGTGTAATTATGGAGGATCTACAAGATGACTGATCGTTACCCAAATTATATTGACCAAGTGCTTCCAACTGTGAGTAAATTTCCGAGGTGAGTCTTGACTCGTCTCGTGTTGAGCAGTGTAACGTTCACGGGCTACCGCCCGCGGATCTGAATGATGGAATTAGGATAAAACTCGGAGATTATATTGAAAACGTAGTTTAAATTTAAATTACACGCTTTAAATTACTAGCAGATGTGTTGAATGACGACATCGTATCGGCATGGCCATGTAAGTCCTTTCCGGATGCCGCACGACCCACATCCCGCCTCCGGTCTGCCACCGGAAGCCAAACGCGACACATTTTTGCTCGATCCTCTCAGTCAACACCTCATCGCACCTTGCAAAAACATTTTCACAATGCCGCCGATACTGATACTCGACGGCGGGCTCGGAACGTCTCTCGAGCAAAAGTACAATATCAAATTCACCCGCGACAGGCCACTCTGGTCCTCTGACCTTCTGGTGTCCGACCCGGAGACGCTGCAAAAGTGCCAAGCCGACTTTGGCAAGGTGCCGGTTGACATTCTTCTCACAGCCACCTATCAAGTGTCCGTAAAGGGATTCTCGGGTACCAAATCACAGTCATTCCCAAATGGCATCCCTTCATCTGAGATTCCGCAGTTCCTCGAGACTGCGATCCAGGTTGCGCAAAAGTCGATTCTGCCTTCGGCGCAAATAGCGCTGAGCGTTGGTCCGTATGGCGCGTGCATGGTTCCCTCGCAGGAGTACAGCGGCGACTACGATATTGATCATGCTACTAGCCAGGCGCTGTTTCAGTGGCATAGAGAACGCATGAGCCTTTTCGCGTCTGTGGCGGATATAGGTAATCGCGCTGGCTTTGTTGCGCTGGAGACTATACCGCGTTTGGATGAGATTATCGTTATGCGCCGAGCCCTTGCTGCGGAACCTACCCTAGCTGGTCTGCCTTTTTGGATCTCGTGTTTATATCCTGCCAATGATCGTTGTCTGCCTGATGGTACGCCTGCTGCAGCGGCTGTACAAGCCATGCTAGACCCGACGCTATCGACAGCTGTGCCATGGGCCATTGGGATAAACTGCACCAAAGTATCAAGACTCGATCCAATCTTGAAGGAATATGAAACTACGATAGCAGAGATGGTGGGAATGAAGATTCTCCAGTATTGGCCAGCTTTAGTCCTGTATCCGGACGGAACAAATGGTCAAGTCTACAATACAGTTACTCAAAAGTGGGAGCTGCAAGAACCACAAGTCGGCTCACGGCGAGTGCCCTGGGAAGAGCAGTTGAGGGAGGTGGTGAGAAATACAGAGTCGCGCGGGCAGTGGAAGCAAATTATTGTCGGTGGTTGCTGTATGGCGTCATCGGAGGATGTAGGAAGGCTACGTGTTGCTTTGACCGAGTGAGGGCGTGGAATGAGGTCTTTTTGTTGAAAGACGTGTGTACAAGTGGTGACGTTGGCCAAGATTTGATAGCATAATGAGGAAGATGCGGGGCACCGTTTAGGAGTTGTTGGATGAAAAGTTATGCTGCATATATATTTTGTTAAATATAATTCTCATCAAAAGTTTCAAAACATTACTCACAAAAACAAAGACCACAACCAACCTCTTGACTGGCGCCATAGTCGCGCTACTATAAAGCGCCTACAGTACTAGCAGCGAAGCTGGGTAGAATTGCGGAGCTGAGCTCGACCCACCACTGCATCACCAAAAGCGTTCGAGTAGCTCTAGAAACCCTCGAATCTCAAAAATCAACACCCGCCAAGTCTCCTCGATTTACTTCTCCATCACTCACCTACAGCACAGATAAACCCCCATCATGTCCAAGGTCTTCATCATCACAGGCGCAAGCAAGGGCATCGGCGCAGCCATTGTCAAGTACCTGCTCGGCCAGCAACACAAGCTTGTTCTCACCGCACGCTCCGAGAACTTGCTACAGAGTGTCAAGACGGCACACCCGGACCGAGTCGAGTATCTTGCCGGAGACATGACTGATTCCGAGGTATGTTGGCAATACATGAAATTTACATGAGAAGCGGTGCAAAGCTAACTGTGCCGTGAAATAAGATCCCCGCCAAACTTGTCAGCCTTGCCGTTAGTACATATGGCCGGCTGGATGGAATGGTTCTCAACCACGGCGTGTTGGAAAACATTAAATTTGCAGACATGTCTGTTGATGATTTTAAGCGTGTTTACGACGTTAATGTGTTTAGCTGTTTTGCAATGGTAAGCAAGGCCCCTCTTATATATTCATGTTGCACCACTCGTCGATCACGACTGATGAATCTATACAATGAACAGGCCAAGGCGGCACTCGAGGAGCTACGCAAGTCCAACGGCTCTGTTATTTGGGTCTCCTCTGGAGCTGCCACCAAGCCTGTTCAGGCTTGGACTGCCTACGGCTCGTCCAAGACGGCCCTTAATTCGCTTTCTTCACACCTAGGCCTAGAAGAACCAGATATTACTAGCATTGCCATTGCACCCGGCCGCGTTGACACCGACATGCAAGCCACCTTGCGTTCTCAGGGCAAAGATACCATGGCCAAGGCTGCATACGACTCGTTTGTCCAGGGCTACGAGACGGGTACCCTGCTAAAGCCGCATCAACCCGGCAACGTTATTGCTCGCTTGCTGGCCAAGCCTCCCAAGAACCTGAGCGGACAATTTTTCACGTAAGTTGAAAGGAATTTGCAATAATATTCTTTTGTATTGGTGTATGGAAAATAACTAAACATGTCACGTCGCAGATGGAATGCTTCCGAGTTGGCAGACTACCAGGAGTAAATGGAAAACAGGCGTCGATATACCTAGGTCTTGAAAAGCTATTAGCTTATGCACATCAACAGAATAGATTGCAGGCAAGAATGAAAAAAGGGGGTTATGCAGTCAGTCGAAAGATGAAAAGCTCTTATTTTACTCCACATGCAGGATTCGGTATTAGCATGGAATATAAGATTGTATCATCACGCATAAAGTGGTTGTGCAACCTCGACGAACAGAAAATCCTCCTTACCTTACAATAGAATTACAAGATGCAATGATCCTGGGCTCCTCAGAGCTATGACATTACTCCTTGGCCAGTATTAGCATCGCACCACGTCCAGTAGGGCCAACGCGCGTCGCGATTGAAAATCATGTGTGCTCAGGCTATCGAATTTTCTCCGTCATGTAAAGATCGGTATTTGATAGTACCAGATAGCTAGGACATCATGGCAAACGAACCGGAGCTGTAGGAACGGACGGTAGTCGCTTACATCTTTGGGAAAGCTGCGCCGACAGGTGTTGCAAAGAAAAATCTAGCAGACAATTGTTAGCCGAGTCTGCTGGTAGACAGATCCATCAAGCGATTTTGAATGGCAAGTAGACAGGCATGGGTCGAAATTCAGCGAGTGTCATTTGGCTTGACTTGGTCGATCAGCATGGAAGGCTTGTCGGACCCTCCTAAGCCTGGGGCGACAACATATCTCATCATAATGAGGGAATTGAGGGCAGGAGAAGAGAATAAATGCCTTACCTGTAGGCGCAGAGCTACGAAGAGCAGGTGTCACGCGCCTCTGTCCCCTTTTGCAGGGGAAATCGAGACTTGTGCGTCCAAGTTTGCATGGACAGAATGTGTGGAAGAGGAAAAGAAGTCGGAAAATTCAGAGCCTCGAGTTTTTTTGAGGTAAGGAGCTCCGAGCCTGGTCCGTGCGTCTCAGAAACAGCGGGCCGACGGCCAGCCTCTCTCTGACGCGCGACCTCTCGTGTGCTGAAGCCGGGCTCTAAACAACCTGTGGCCACGCTCCCACAGGCGCCGGCGGCCAACTATTTTAACTGCGTCCGGCGCCCCACCACGGCACCGCCAGCGTAGCCCTGCTCTGCTTCCGTCACCAAAGCACATCTCTGCGCATCTCATTCAACTGCCCAAAGCTCATCACTCTATACTTTCTTACGCAGCTTCACTGTTGTCGCATCTCTTGAACTATTCTTCGGCACATACATCTCTTTAGTTTTCTTGGACTTTTCAAAGACTGTCTCGTTACTCTTTATCTCCGCGCCTTTTCTGCAGCCGCCCTGCTAGTCGCACAACGCCTTTGCATCCCTGTCTTTGTTCGGCCGTTTGCTCACACAAAGCGCGTCCATACGTATCACAGCATAATGTCGGATCACGAGTTCGCAGGTACGCCGTCCTATATGTGTTTATAATCCCGGTTTTCCTTTTCATGCGTCTTTTTTATGACCATTTTGTCCTTTTGAGCTTTGTTTCTTCGTCTGCCTCTCACTGGCCATTCGCGTTCTGTTTCCTTGTCCAATATGCTGACATACACCCTAGGCAACGATGACCTTTCGCTTCCCAAAGGTACGCTTCATCTAGAATGGATCCCACAGATATGCCAGCCGAATAAGGACGCTACACTATCTGCCCGACTCCTCATCTTACAATCCTCTCACGGAAACACTCACTGACACCCTGTAGCGACTGTCCAAAAGATTGTCACCGAAATCCTGCCGCCGTCTGATGGCGTAGCTTTTGCCAAAGAGACACGCGACCTCCTCATTGAATGCTGTGTCGAATTCATCACACTCATCTCCTCAGAGGCCAACGAAATTTCTGAAAAGGAGGCGAAGAAGACGATAGCCTGCGACCACATCACAAAGGCGCTCGAGCAGCTGGGCTTTCCAGAATACGTATCAGCGGTCATGGAGGCCGCCGCAGAACATAAAGAAGTGCAAAAGGTAAGTCTCTGAATATTTACCGCGCCTCTCTCAGCTCACATTACTCACATTTTCTAACAGGGACGCGAAAAGAAGGCGGACAAGTTTGCCAACAGTGGCATGTCTATGGAAGAGTTGGCCCGCCTTCAGGAGGAGCAGTTTGCTCAGGCGAGAGAAAGGCACACGTGAGCATATAATATAAAATACTTGGTTTGTGCATTTGGCGTTGGAATGTTTCGATTGTTTTAGGCGGCGTTGGCAGAAGGATATACAGTCTCTTGAAGAATATCACGTTTTACCACTTTTACACATGTGCCTCTCCAACTTCAATGTGACGACCCCTTTTGTTCTTCTAGTGCTCTTTTCCCAAGCTCTTCATGCTTGACACGTAGCTTTGACGGGTTCCTTACCTCTAAGCTGATTACAATACTGGTCCGGCGTGACCGGCCATCTGAAGCTTGCTGCCATACCCGTTTCTAAAGCTTCCATTTAGCCCTTGCATCTCATTTCGAACCAAATTATTCTAAGAACAAGTTAAAAAATTTACCTTGGACATGTAGAGCGCCTTTTGCTACAGTCCGGGCTTTCAGTATTGAACTCATCATGTCGCTGGTCATGGAGGTCCACATTTTAATGGGGCAAATAGTAAAGGTGTATAAGTTAGTATTAGACAAAATTTGCAACCCCATTGGTAGCATGCCCGAGTGGTTAAGGGTAAGTTGCGTCCGGTAATATGGAGACCATGACCTGCCGATTCTAACGCACAATGCAGGGTTAGATTTGAATACCGTGTGAATGATGTTCAAACTATCTAATGGCTTCGGCCTCGCAGGTTCGAACCCTGCTGCTATCGTTATCGTTCAGCGATTTACTTTTTTTGCCATTCGTGCTTTTTTTTTTTTTCTCGCTCTCCTGTTTTATTCTATTTTATTTTCCACTTGATTCAGTTTTATAGGCTTTATTTTTACTCGATATCGTTCGTGGTCATGATAGTCCGTGATCTACTGGTACTGTCTTTGAGACTCGCCGTCTGTATATAGCTTGACAACTATAGTCATTTTGCTAAGAAGAAAGGTGACTAGCTTCTTCGTCATTTCAAAAGTAGAATGTTTTACAGTCTTTCTTTTTAAGAACCCATATTTACCTCCCTATTCTACTATAATTTACGCCTTCCATCCTCTACAAGTCGGCGTTTCTCCGCCACGAAATGTGCCTTATCGATAAGTCATCAAACTCCATGACCAAAGTGATGTAACCAAGGCACACTGCATACGCAACCAATAAAGCGGTTCTCATTACAAACTCACTCTCCAGCGCAGGCTCTCATACAATTGGATGAATAAATCATCCAGGCAGGCATCGCAACCATAGGACGAAGACGCAGGGACCGCCATCAGCAGAGGCGACGTGAGCCTCGCAAACCTCGATCAAGAATGGGGCAAGAAGAATCTACCATGGTGGACGACTCCGTCCCGCCTGTGACGCTATCGGAGCGCTCATTGGCAGCTGTCTCAGAGTATATTAAGAGCGGAAAAGCAAAGCGCATTGTCATCATGGCCGGTGCTGGTATATCCACGCCGGCTGGAAGTAAGTTTTCCTGGTTGTTGGGCATCAATCACGACAGTGGCTAACTCGCTACCCTACAGTACCTGACTTCAGATCACCCAAAACCGGTCTCTACAACAACCTAGCAAGGCTAGAGCTGCCGTATGCTGAGGCTGTTTTCGAAATTGACTATTTCCGTAAACATCCTGAGCCTTTTTACGTCCTCGCCAAAGAGCTGTACCCAGGCAAATTCCAACCTACAGTATCACATGCCTTTCTCGCCTTGTTGGCAAAGAAGGGCCTGCTACAGATGCTCTTCACCCAAAACATAGACTGCCTAGAGCGAGCTGCAGGTGTCCCGGCAGACAAAATTATAGAAGCACACGGCAGCTTTGCAACGCAGCGATGCATCGACTGTCAAAAAGAGTATCCAGATAAGGACATGAAAGAACACGTCCAGCGCGGCGACGTACCACGCTGCAGGAACAGCCGCTGCAACGGCTTAGTGAAGCCAGACATTGTCTTCTTTGGCGAAGCTCTGCCGCGGCGTTTTGGCGAAAACACCTTCCAAGCCTCCATGGCTGACCTCGCTCTTGTCATCGGCACCAGTCTACAGGTATACCCCTTTGCCGGCCTGCCGCAGTCGGTGATGGAGTCGAAGCCAAGAGTACTCTTCAACATGGAGCGCGTAGGCCAGATGGGTGGTCGGGCTGACGATGTGCTCGTGCTTGGGCCTGCAGATGATGGCATTCGTCGGCTGGCGGATGAGCTTGGCTGGCGCGAGGAGCTGGAGAAGATGTGGCGTGATGTAGTGGGTGATGAGGAAGCCGATAGGCAAATCAGCTGCGCGAAGCACCACGAAAAGGACATGGAAGAGGAAGTTAATAAGCTTACAGAGGATGTTGAGGATGCTTTGACGCTGAATGATGAAGATGATACTGCCGCCGAGGAGTCAGACGTCGGCGACAAGATCAACGCTGAAGATCGCCACACGCACTCGGAGGCTGGCCAAACTCAAGGTAATCTTGGCGCTGAGAAGGTGTCGGATGAGACGAAAAATGCAAAAGATAGACCAGAGTCTCAAGTAAAGGAAGAGTCTGATGAGGATAACATTTTGCGAGCGCCGGAGACGCGCCAAGAAGGTACTCAGCGTCCCGGGGTCTCTGGTGATAGTACCAAGCCTGCTTCGGAGGAAACACCACAGCCGGATTTGACGGATTCTGGGAAAGAGACCAGATTATAGAAATAAGGAAATTGCATAGGATAGATTATGGCGGCGTTGAATGAATAAAAAGAAGTTGAATAAAATAGTTGGGAGTTGTAGTGAGGCGAGGTATGCTAAGACTATTAGAGCTGGGATTAAACATTCATATGTACACCTATAATAAATTTTTTTTAAAAAAAAAACATAGACCTATAAACCGCTGTCGATTTGGTCTGGGATATTTGTCTCAGTCCATTTACCCCATTGCCTGCACGTCTCTGCCACCACGCTCGGGATTCGCATCTCCTTGAGTTTGTCCGGGTTAGTCATGAATTGAATAAAAAAGCCCGCCGATACGTGCCACGCAATGTGACAGTGAAACGGCCATACACCTGTTGCGTAACGATGCCATGTCAGCAATGCATGTTCGGAAAATGAGGCCGCTTCGAGCCTCAATTCAGCCATGCGGATATGTGGGTGTACAAACCTGGGTTCTGAGCTGCATCAAATTGCATAACCATGTGGCCATTGGCAGGTACCATTACCACGTCACGTCGCTGTGGGTTGATGCCGCGGATGATCGTGCCGTCCCAGTCACCTTCGCCAAGGTGGAGGACGTACATGTTGAAGCCGTGAAGGTGCATCGGGTGACTAAATAAGATGTTAGTGAAATAGTTTGAGGACTGGTTCAAAGCAAAAAAAAATAAAAGAAAAGAAAAGTGTTTCTTACGCAATTCCAGAACGATTATGTAGAATAACACGCACACTTTTTGCGTCTCCAGTACTTCGAACGTTCCACTGCTTCTCGAATGTATGGTTGCCCAGCGCCCCAAGAAGCATTGTCGGAGAATTATAATTACCACGATAATCAACCCCATCTAAAGACCATAGAGAAACACCACTTTCATTCTTGAATCTCTTTACTTCAAACTCGAATACCTTGTCAGGTTCGCTGACTGGTAGTGGTAATAATGGCCTGGTAAGCGATAGGTCGTCGTTGGCGCATGAGCCTGGATCGGGGTCATTCACAGGCTCAGACGTAGGCTCCTTTGTATCATCAGCGTCATCGTAGTAGACTGCTGCAAAGGAGTTTGGTTGGCTCGCAAGAGCACACTTTGTGGATATTGTACTGCGCATCCAGTATGCGTCTTGATCGCCATTTGCCTCCACAAGAACATCAGTTCTCTGGCCAATACCAAGCGATACGACGTCCGTTTCATATGGCTCTACCATGACAAAGTCGTTGGCAATAACCTTCATCTTGTGTCCATCAATGGTAAACCGCTGGTGGCCTTCGGAGCCAACATTCATGAGTCGCAGACGATAGACCTTGCCACGCTTAAACTTGAATTTGGAAATGCCAGCATTGTTGACACAGGGAGACTTATCCTCTGGAGGTAGCTTTGAGCAGTCGAAGTTCATCTTGCCATTGATCAAATTATTGTCCGAGAAGAAAAAGCCGCCAACTTCGGGTGACATGGTGTCCTCGACCAAAGCAAAGTAGTCTTTGTGATACCAATCAGACAGCATAACGGGCCCAATATCCTCATCATATTTCTCAAACGACGGGCCATAAACCACTATAGGTCCAAAAAGCCCACCTGCATATTGGGCTGAGTAGTGTGAGTGGTACCAGGTGCTTCCGTAAAGCTCAGCCTCGAATGAGTAAGTGAAGCTCTTGCCTGGAGCAATGGGGCATTGTGTCACTGCAGGAACGCCGTCTTCGTATCCCTTGTTACTTTGAAGGAACCCGTGCCAGTGCAAGGCCGTGCCCTCTTCAGGACCGGTAATGTTGTTGTGTACCGTTACCTGAATCGTGTCGCCGCAGTTCGCCTCAATAAGAGGACCGGGGAAGGCTCCGTTGACTAACAATACGTCGCGTTGGTAGCCGTCGGGAGCTATGACCCCGCGACTAATCGTAAAGTCGTATGTTCTAATAACTCCAGTTTTGGGATGATCGATATAATAGTTTGTCTCCGTGGTCATAAGACTCCAAGGATATCCATTCGGGAGAGGGTTGTCCGTTAGGAACATGGGAAGAAGGGGGGCAAGTAGAGTACCCCAAAGGGACTTTCTAGACGCAGTTAAGCAAATAAACTAGTTTTATGCGAGAATAAACATACCCGTTCGTTTTTGATTGCGCAAGTCCACCTCCTAAGCTTTGGGCTTGAAAGACGGCCCTCTTAGAAGCATGTTGACTGGTGCCGGCGCCCATATTTCGAGATATGAAGAGCAGAGACAAGGCGAATAAACATTTCTCTTGACGAACAGACCCAAACGACTGAAAAGACTCAAGAGGGAAATTTCAGATATTTATACCATTCAGTCGTGGCAAGACCAAGGAAAGAGTATCGGGCTTG
This sequence comes from Lecanicillium sp. S3808, assembly GCA_023628775.1. Taxonomy (NCBI): domain Eukaryota; kingdom Fungi; phylum Ascomycota; class Sordariomycetes; order Hypocreales; family Cordycipitaceae; genus Lecanicillium; species Lecanicillium sp. S3808. The sequence continues at coordinate 296,929 of JAMAJY010000031.1, forward strand.
TTATACGACCGGTTGTGACGGCTTTCGCAAGGCTTTCGTAAGGCTGCAAGTCACGTAGGTCGACTCATCAACACCGTTTGGCCGAGCCTCGCAAATACGAGCTAACAAATATAAGAAGTCGAGCCTAGACGCAGGATGGTGGAGAAACAGCCGTCGGGCGTTGCCGTATATCGCCAATACAAGGTGCAGGCGCTCAATTTCACTAGCCAGCTGTATGTGTGTAAGTGGACTCACTCAATGTCGCCTGATGCCGGAGGCTGAATTGTCACTTGATTCCGAACTGCGTATGACTTTTAATGGTTAGAGCAAAATGGAAGGCTATTCAACAAAGGATCAGTCTACCCCTGTTGTCTTCATGTTTTGGCACAGAGCTCCCGGAACTGGGCAATCGGCACGATTGGTACCGACTCATCTCTGATGTCTCACTCGGCCGCATAAACAACATGCCTTGCGGGACCTTGCGAGTGGTCATATAATTTATTCTGGTCTACTGTAAAGAGTTAAGTATGAAGGTGAGTTTAACTCTAACCAATAAAAATGGTATAGCTTTTTCTCAATGCACTGGAACACAAACGGCCAGAACAGCTGCGGCATCGTGCAGCTCCTGAGATCCGGGAAGTGACGCAGTGGGCTGGCGGCGGCAACGCCTGTCCGAGCCGCGTGGCACGGGCGGCGACCCTTTGGGAGATACCAAATCTGGCTGTTGTCCAGAGCGTTGAGGCTGGGCTTCTTTCTAACTGTTAACGATAATCATGTGTGTCCAGGTACAGGACTCTTTTGCGGTGTTCCATTCAAACAGACTATTTCCCGCTAGAAATCAACGGTGACAAACTGCAACTCTATACCGTGGTAGGCAAATGCCCCATAAACAAATTTGGTACCCGACTCTCCAGGATCACAGTCCTGAAGAGAATGTGCCGTGTGGCAGACTATTGATATTGGCGAGGTGCAGCTTCCGTAGCTTCCGACTCAACAATGACGCATTTTTGCAGCACAAGTGGCACTACTTGCAGAAATTGACTTATGCTTTATAAGCCGTGAAGGTTTCTGTAGCATCATTAAAGCTGTGGCAGCGTCGGAGTTCTTGAAGCGCCCTGCGATATATTTGTGAACTTATCACATATAAACTGAGTATCGGCGTGAGATGCAGAAAGCTGCAGTACTTTTCGCAGTTCGAAGCTAAATTTCCGCCAACGGACCAACGTAACTTCAACATGATGTATGATTGCATTTGTTTTTCTCAGCTCCACCATCTTACATACCCCAAGCACCAAATGATTAGGAATGTCGTTGACGATTCTCCTGTATTCAAGCACGCCAACATTACATCTTGGAAATATCAATTACAGCATCCGTCAGTATAGCAAATTTTGGCTAATAGCTGACGGGACGCCTCGTATAATACATGGTTGTGCTCCAATCTACCATTGCCCAGCCTTTGGAACACATTCAAGAATCATAACCCATAGCTCGCTCGGGCGATACCTTGTTTAGTTCTGGTTTTTCCTCCAGGCCGGGTTGGCCATCATTACTATCGGTCGTCGCTGGGCGCGCATGTACATTTCTTGGAACTTCGGATCGGCGTCGGATCGAATTACACTACCGATGGACATGAAGAAACTGTCGAGATGACCAGTCAGCTTCAGCTGCGAAAGAGAGGCTATGGTAGAAAACTTACCCAAACGTGGCACCAGATGCGCCCATGTACTGTCCCAGCGTTCTCATAATGCCCTGCGTACCAGCACCGTAGCGGAATATGCTAACAGTTCCTATAGAAAAAGTTAGAAGTAGATTCTTCCACGCTGGATCGCAACGCGGTTTTGACTTGCCGTAAATGAAGCCAATGATGACACCGACAGCTGTAAACACGTTAGCACGAGCCTCGCAGTGGTTCAATTGTCATTCCAACATACTTCCGCCCATCATAGCACCCATCTTGACTGCAACGCCTCTGTTAGCATGGGTAGTCTTGGTATTTGCACGGCTTTGTTTCGAGCCTACACTTGTCAAAGTTGGAAGGGCCATGTTGGCCACCCGGTACAGCTGCGACAGGTGGCATATTTGCTGATGGCACTCAAATGGCTAAGAGTGTTATTTGCCTGGTCGAAGTAATTCGCGAGTCGTTCACGGCTATTTAGCTCCGGCTCCAAGCTGCATAGCGTTTCGGCGAGCTTGGTGGTGTTCACCGGCCAAACGTTAATGCGGGACCTGTCCCCGGGCCCCTCACAGTGTTCACTGGGCCATACTATGGGGGAGAACACTGTACGAACCTATCACGTGTAGCATGATCATGAGATGAAGGCCGCAGAAATCATTGTAAAAGGGAATGGAAGCCTTTGAGATACTAAAATATCGATACCGTAGCGATTTTGTAAGATTCAGCGAGTCTCTTGTGGAGTTTGCTTCCCGTTTGGCCTGCATCATAGCCGTGGTGTGAGCTGTTTCGTCCACTGTGCCCCATGCAGAGCTGGACTGGGAACGCCAGCCAAGCGCCAGGGAAGAACGGGGGAAGCAAGCAGGTTCCCCTAAGACTTGTTTCTGTGTTCCCATGTTTGACAGCCGCGCCAACGCAATTATATCGAGGTCAGTACCTTTTCCTACGGGCAGGCTGGATTCACTGGTGCATCCCGACACCTGTGGCAAACTTTTCCGGCTCTGTGGACAGTTTGCTTATTTTCTTGCCGCTCGCGTGTCCGACCGCGCTGTGCATTTCGGATCCTCACACTTCTTCCATCACAGGCTTATCGCAACGACATTTTCTACTCCGGACCTGCATCGATAGTCTCTTTTGCCACGTCTGCCATCTCGACATCTGCGGTATTGGCCGACTCGGCTCTAACTGAATGGTGGAGGAGCTCTTTTGGCGGCAGAGCTTGACGTGACAGCCAATTTGTTGGCCAGAACGAACCGCGTACCATCCCCATCCGCTCTCGCCCGTCAAGTCGCTTCCATCCTGAACCTTCCTCATGACTGCCGTCGCAAATCCTCCGAATTTCCCCCAACTATCCCGCTCATCATGGGGCTCTATTAACGGAAACAGCTCGATGAATCAAGACGAAGTTCGGGGCATGTTCGCACCACGCAAGAACCTATCGCGGAACAGCTCCTCGTCCTCTCTCTCATCGGACTCATCCAACACGTCTGTCGCCACAAACGGCTCCCAGACCAACGGCACTTCTCTCTCCAGCGCCTCAGACGTGAGCCAATGGTCTTCTAACGGTCCTCCCCGAAAACGACCACCTCCCAAGAATCCCTGGCCAACAGGAAAGCCCGACGATTTCCCGAGAGCAAACACCGCTCGTCCTAACGGCATGCTGGCACAACACGGAGGGATGCAGCAAGGGCCTGGCGCTGGACAGTCCCCTATGGCACAGCAAGGCATGATGAGGCCCATGGGTGCGGAACAGCTGCCCGCCGGACAGCCAGTCCTTTACCTTCTCTCCCTCAACGGCACATTTGAGCGGAAAACGATAGGTGTTCCTTTCGCTCCGGAAAGTCTTCGAATAGGACGACAAACGAACCAGAAAACGGTTCCCACTGCTACGAATGGATTCTTTGATAGTAAAGTCCTATCTAGGCAGCATGCCGAAGTATTCGCAGAGCGCAACGGGAAAATATATATTCGAGATGTCAAGTCATCAAACGGCACATTTGTCAATGGCACACGTCTCTCCCAGGAAAATAGAGAGTCGGAGCCTCATGAACTGCAAACTGCAGATCACCTCGAGCTTGGTATCGACATTGTCAGTGAAGACCAAAAGACAGTTGTTCACCACAAAGTCGCAGCCAAGGTTGAGCATGCAGGGTTCCTGACTTCATCGAACAACGTTTTGGACATGAATTTTGGAGATCTCGACCCGGCAAATGCCAATATGATGATGTCTGCTGGAGGGTCGCAAATGCGTGGTCGGACTGGAAGCAATGTTTCCATGAACAACAATGGACGCGTGCCTCAAAATGGACCGCCTATGAATGCACAGACTAACGGAATGGTTCAACAACGACCGTTCTTCATGTCACCAATTGCTACCGACCAAATCATGAAACGTCTTGCTGTAAGTAAAACCCTCTTAGGTGTCTGAGACATGGGCCCAAACAGTATGCTGACTGAGTATAGACCGAGATGCGAAATGCTAGAGTTCAAGCGCAAGATCTAAGCCGTACCAACCAATTTGTTACAACGCTCCTATCCAAAGAAGACCTAAAAGACTTAGAACAGTCGGAAGCAGCCGAAGCGCCAAAACCGCAACCAATGGTTAATGGGAATGCCAAGGCTCGATTCTCCGACCCTCCCGCACCCCCTCCGCAGCAGCCACTGCCCGAAAAGCCCGATGTACCGTCACTGAAGCGTGGCCCTACAGAAAGGCCAAAGTCTGGCCCTACTAATTCGTCGCCGGTCCGCCAAGATAATCTCAGCCAAATTATCCAGCTTACAGAGGCTCTCAATAACGCCAAACGTGACATTGATACTCAGACGACGAAAATGCGTGAGCTCGAGGCCATGCTTGAGAAGGAGCGCGAAGCACGTGCGGCTGCAGAACAGCTTGCGATGCGCCTGGAGGAATCTGCGAAGAGTCAGATGAACGGCAGCATCGAAGAGAGTAAAGAAGCTGGCGCAGAACCGTCTACAGCGCCTCCGACAGGCAATGAGCCTCAGCTTATAGCGGAACCACTCATTGACGATGTCAAACTGCACGAGAATGCGGCCCAAGACTCCGCCTCCACATTGCAGTCTCGCCTCGATGTTATGGAAACCCAAATGAAGGATATGAAGGACCAGCTGCAGCAGTGGCAGTCACGTTGCGAGACGGTCGAGTCTGAAAGAGACGCAGACCGAAAGTCTTTGGCCGACATGGTGGTGCAGCTGAGGGCCGAAGAAGCTCTGCGAGTCGAGGTACAAAATAAGGCACGTTCTCGTTCACGTCGCGGGCGCGCCGACAAGGAGGCCCCTGCGGGCGAGAACCCTGCATCAGGTGCACAGGCGTCCGGAAAGATGAGTGACGCGGCAGCGGCCGGTGGAGCTGGCGCGTCTGAGGAATTTGAAGACAACCCGACTTTATCACGGGCTAATACGATTACACCGCTTAATACACATATGCGAGGGTCATTACAAGACGGTCGATTACATGCCGGCCTTCCATATGCGTCGATGTTGGGGGTTGTCTTGATCGGGATGGGTATGATGGCATATATAAATGGATGGCAAACACCGCCGCCACGGATAGAGCGATGAGGCAACCTTGGTATGGTGATACCCTGCCAGTGTAGCCTCGAGTTCCAGTGAAGGCAACAGCGTTGCTGGAATCTCCGGGCGGTGGCGGTATTTGTAACAGCACAATGGAAATTTACGAAAAGCATAGCCAATCATTATGGGATTTCTCTTTGTACACGGTTTAGCGCTATTTCATGTCATGTACTATTTTTATCATCACGCACTGGAAATAATATATATTGCTTGGCGCATTGCATTTGACACATGAAAGCCCCTGATTTTATCTCTGTGGCTAGAATGGAATGGTCTTCGAATTGTTGGAGCCTAAATAGTCAAGACTCGATGAATTCCGATGCTGATCCAGAGATTATATAGTTCGGCGAGTCTGGGAACCCCGAGGTAGCCGTAGGGCCAGGCGCCGCTTCAAGATACCCTGCCAAAAAGGCGTTTTTATTTCCGTACAAACCAAAACGGGTGCGGCTGAAGCCGTCGTGGCTTTCAGGGCTGGAAAAGAGAATTGTTCCGGCCCCACGGAATTAATACACTTTGATTATCCTTGCAGCAAGGTGTTTGCGCAGCTGGGTGGGAAGCTGAATGAAGGGCTGAAGGCTGAGAAGGCTGTTGGCGTTTCAGGAACAGGCCTCCGCGTTTTCGGGGAACTGGACTGTGATTTCAAGCCGAGTATGTTTTTATATATAAAAACGTGTATTCTGTCGAAGGAAAATTGTTGGATTCTATCCTTCACCAGCTCTCTTTCACATTTTAAACTCGAGTTTTCAGCTGAGCTTTGTTTCTCTTTCTCACCATGAGCATCGATTACAAAGACGCAAATATCTTGCGTGGCTGGATTCACGGTATGTATAAATATGCTATGTAAACCTGCACTTGGGATAGGCGTTTCTGATTATGGTACAATAGCCAATGCAGCAGTCTTGTTTCCCACAACCAAGACCGAAATCGTGGTGTATGGCTATGATGGCAGTGTCTTTGCTTGTCTAGTCCAAGTACCCAGCGCTGAAGAAGCTGCGCAGGAAGGCCATATGCCTGCTATCTTGGTAGATCATGCCAAGGGAACGTACAGGACAAGGGTTGAAACGCAGGCGCTGCAGTACCTCTGGCAAAATATGAAGGAAAAGGCGGGATTTAAATTGAGAGGTGCGCCACCTGAGCCGGAACCGGAGCCTGAGCCTGAGCCTCAAGAGGAGAATGATGATTATGGGGAGGAGGAAGAGGAAGAAGAAGAGGAGGAGGAGGAGGAGGAGGAGGAGGAGGACAACGAGGATCAGGCCAACTCAGACCATGAAGACAGGTATTGATAGAAAGCAAACTATCAAAAATTCTAGAAAGCATGAGAATTAGATATCCTCTTGAGACAATATCAGCTGTCGAGTTCTCATGTATCCTTCGGGCGACATGGAGTATTAATTTGTAACTGTGCAGCAGATGGAGGGATAAAATGGTTGTTTTACGTATTTGAGCTACAAGACTAGTTGTTTTTAAATATGCTCGTCATGTTTATTTATGCAATTGTTTTACGCACTGCTTATAAGTGGTGTCACACATTAAGTTGGCGCACCAGCGTGGCAATCGTCCTCCCGCGACCCACCAAAAGCTCCCCCAAGTGACGTCCCATAATTTTGCATCTATAACATCCAATTCTCCAACCTCCAAACCATTGCCATACTTGAAACGCAATTCAGCAACCCACAACTACAGTTGCCAACAGGACTCCGTTTTAAACATACCAATTCCGTCGCCACACACGAAACGCATAGCCCGCCGCCGCCGCCGCCGCAGCCGCCGCAAACGAACCGCACAATGCCAACCTTTCAAAGCAACAAGTTCCGCTCGTCGGGCGAGACAAACCAGCTGGGCATAAAGTACCGCCGGCTAATGAGCAAGCGACCGTTTCTCATGTTTGGGCTACCATTTATGGCGGTAATTGTCGCGGCGTCGTTTGTGCTCACGCCCGCGACGGCGATTCGATACGAGCGACGCGATCGCAAGGTGCGGCAGATGTCGCGGGAGGAAGAGCTGAATGTGCGCAGGTCGGCGCGCAAGGTGGACATGAAGGATGAATACTATGTACGTCTTTTTCGGAAGAGAAGAGGCTTGTTGCTGCGTATTATTGCTGGACTAACGTGAGTTGCCCTGTACAGAGACTGGCTGCGAGGGATTTGGACGATTGGGAACAGAAGCGCGTTAAGCGGTTGCCGGGCGAGAGCGATGGTATTTTGAGATGATTTTTTTTTTAATTTTCTGCTATTTGAGCAGTAAACGACGACGCAATTGTTTTATCACTGGGATGGTCTAATTTTTATGGGATTGGCGTTTTGGGCATCTTTCCTTGAACCAGGTCTGCAATCAGAATATACTGCAGAGGCATAACATTGTATATTATATTATAAAGACAGTCTTGAGCTACATGTTCTCGTCAGTTTCAATGTCGCAACCATTCTTTATGTTTCACATCTCTTGCTAATTCGGTCTTGTCTCCGCACCAGCTCTAACATCCGGCGTATCTGGTGGCAGCATCAGCCAGTTTTGCAAATCCCGCAGGTCCGGTAGCGAACTCTCCATCCCTTGCGGCATGCTGAGCGGCTCGTTTACTAAGTCGTCGAAATTCCATATAGTCGCAGTCTCCATGAATATGTCATTTGGCCGTGCTCTCCTCCGATCTCTGCGACCTCGACTTGCTCTCGTGACAGTAGGCGCTCCATGCATTTGCGGCTGCTGTTGCTGCTGCTGTGATGGTGGCGAGAGATCCATGTCTGCGAGCGAGGCGACACCTTGAGACTCCCAGGGGAATAATCTTTGATCAACGGCTTCCTGGGTTTCGTTGGCGTTCTTGGAGAGGTGGCTGGGTGCCTTGTACATGCTTTGCTGTGATTTTTTGTCTTCTTCGGCACCCAGGCTCTTGATTCGGGCTACTTTTCTGGAACTACGCTCAAAGGTCTGAAGCCATCCTTTTGCACTGGGACATGTGCTTTGCATGTCGCTAAAAATCGAGCTCGCGACCAAAACAGTGAATTCCATGTCGTCGTCACTCTACAAAACGGTTAACATCCTACTAGACAAAAGCAAGGAACTGACAGAGAGAACTTACCATTTCGCGACGAACAACAGATGACTTTCCAATGGCGTGAAGGTAGAGCATAGCAACTCTAAACAAGTAATGCGTAGAGCTGTATGTATACTGAATGCACCCTGTAAGATGACGATGTCGGTACATGCGCAGCACCTTTTGCCCAGCCTCGGCCACCTTGAGATATGCTTCATGCTCATGTTCCAAGAGCGGCTTGGAACTTCCCCTTTGCATTGCCAAGCCATTTTCAACATCATGGATATCTTCCGCCAGAATGTTGGTATTCAGAGGACTTTGATACAACACAATGATGGTCTGCCAGTAGTAAAACTCAAAGATGGCCGGCGGGAACGACACTCCAGTTGAAGGTTTCGTCGGCGCAAGATCTTGCCAGTCCTTTAGGCGCTTTTCCATTTCCTGCGTCCACGCAGAAGAGACTTGTAAGTGCTGCGTATCGCTCCCTTTTGGCGTAAGCGCTGAGCTGCCGTCGCTTCCTGGTGAGCCAAACCCTTCAACGGATGGTGTTGGTGTGGTTCGAGCCTTTTGGCTGGCTGTGAGGATTTCGGACTGAAGCATGCGCAGGCGGATAAAGTGCTGGCTTATAGGGTCGCAGTTGCGTTTTGCGTGGGCGTTGGAGAATTTGAAAAGCGGCTCGTTCTCAAAGAGCTTCTTGTCGTTGATAGAGGGCATGGGTGTTGTGATGTCGTTGTCGCTGATTCCAAAGGGGCGGCCTAGACTGATGCTCACCAGGCGGTCGAGACTGTATGTGCACCACCATAGTCGACGTTTGAGCTCGCGTGTTTTGTCTACGGTTTGAGCATCGTTTTTGTTGTTGTCTGGGCCCGTCTTTGTTGACTTGCTCTTGCTCTCTTGGTATAAGCCCAAATCGACGGCTACTCGCATCGCAACGCCGCTCAAGTACCTGCGGTCATCTATAAGCTACTGTACTTTTGTTAACATGCGAGAGTTGAGCAGTGACTTACCAGAGTCCTGGAGAGATGGGACGCAAAAGAGCAAAATTGGCCATTAAAAGAATCGCCTGCAGTGCCTTGAGGCTGTTGTCGTTCTGGTCATCGCTGCTTATGTCCACCGAGATGCTCTGCTCAAAGCATAGCGCGGCTCTATCATAATAATCTTCGGGATTCTTGAGACTCTTGCCGACAGCATTCTCACCCGACGCGTCTTCGTCATGGCCGGGCCTGGCTGTTTCAATCTCTTCGCCGGGGGTAAATGCATGGCCTGCGCCAAGGGCCAAAACCATGTAAAAGAAGTAAAAGTCTCTCTGGCTAGTGTCGTTGCTATTTTTGGCGTAGATTCGATTAAAGACTTTCATAAATCCCTCGCGGTATAGAATCGGAAACTGAGGATTTACCCTGTCGAAATACGCCATGACCAACTGAAAAGCAAGCTGCCGTTCTGGAAGAGGCTTGAGCTGAGCTCGCACGTATTCATCATCGGCTGCGCTGACACCATGTGTCTGCATCGTTTGGAATGCTTTAGACATGAATGTCACGCTCTCACCGTATGCCAGGGGCTGCGACCTGCTTTGCCGAGTAGACACTGGCGCAGGGGATCTTTGAACATGACGAGGCTTTTCCGGCTTGCGGATAGCAAAGGCCTCGTCATCATCGTAGTTTTCTGTTTCGGAAGACTTCGTCTTGGCGACTCCAGCGAGAGCACAGCCTTTCAAGTCTGTTGCGGCAGGGAAGGAGATGTTGTGTGATGCAAGTATCTGCTCGAGTTGCTCGACACGATTTTCCAGATAAAACAAGTAACTGCATTTCATGTATCAGACATCTTGCAATGAAAATAGATACGAGTTCGTAGTAGGTGGCTTACCTTCTCGGAATCTCACGTTTAGTCAAGATATCATATCCAACGCAGGGTACTCCAACCTTTGCGCAGCCTGCGCAACTGGGCAGTCTTTGGTCACAGCGATTTTTCCTCAATCGACAGCGGCTGCAGGCACTGATGTTTCGGAAGATGGTGCTCTCACCAACGACACCACCTTCATCCTCATCATCGTCATTGTTGTTGAAGGTATCCTTGCGCTGGCGGCGGCTAGAGCGGTCCTTGTGATGTGAGTCGTCGATTGAGCCGCGCCGCTGGCGTTTTCTCTGTGACTGAAGCATCTCAGATGGCATCTTTAATGCTTTACAAGCAAACCAGTGGCTTGGTATTTCGTGTGTATATGGAGACGGGTGAATGAAGCAGTCCACTCTCGGTGTAAGTAAGCGACCCAGCCGTGTACATGAAAGGTGAAAGATGGGAGTTGAGACCGAGCAACCATGGAATAAACAGAATTATGGAACTACCTTCAGCTACTATCCGGCTACGTTCTAGATCAAGAACATGATCCCGTACAGACAAACCTGGCTGACGAATACTGTGGTGGATACAGATGATGGGCACGGTAATGAATCGGCTACAGCGGAACAAGACTTCTGACGCGGGTAAAGCACCAAGCTGCCACAAACACAGCCAAAAGGCGGATATCCACTGTGAGGCCTCAGTCTAAAAGGAGGGCATACGGACAAAATTTACGGGGCAGGTTACGAGAATCGACGGGACACCGAAGCCACGAAATGCAACCCCCTTTCCCCCCCAAATGGGCAAAATGCGAGGGTTCATCATGACTGAGCTCGGTCTTCGGGGGCACAAGGTGGAGGTGGCTTATCTCAAACGGATTCCAAGGACATGTGCTGCGAGAGGAACCAATGAAAAGGAGGATCAGAATGGCAGACTGGCGCCGGCAACATCGTGGCGGGAAGTACATAGGTCCGTCCGGTGTAGTGCAGCTGTGATGGATAGATAAAGGGAGCGGCGCCCCCACGCAGCCGTTGACTCGATGTAATCGAGTAATTTTTAGCAAAAGCGGGCAAAGAGTGACATTTGCTGGCTCTGATTGGAGCCGGGGTGTATACGGCCAACGTCGGCCCCGGGGGGGAAGAGTGTGGGGCAAAGGCCGCGCTGTTGGCGGGACCGGACCGGTGTCAGCTTCTGGTCGTGTTTCCGTGCTGAGCAAGTTCCGTCACCGGCCATAACGTTGGGTTTTACGGTTGAAAATAAAAGATGATGGGAAAGTTGATGATAGTTTGAATGTCGGGCAGAAAATGTCTGATGGATTAAAAGGAATTTTAAAAAGATTTGTTCGAACGTCCTGTGATGTGGCAGTTGATCCTTACAGTCTTGTCTGAACTCATACGCAGGCCGTGTGCTCGGTACTGAGCCGAGAGTCCTCCAACCGGCACCTAAAGCGCCTCTTTTTTTGCCTCTGTCATGTAAAGTGGGCCAGAATGCCCCCGAACCAATGTGGCTGTATTGCCAATCAATAGAGGTTACGAGCATGCCAGCCAAGATCGCCATGCATACCCCCAAGCCATCCTTGCTTGTACCGCCTGTCAAATGCCGCCGGCCGAGTGGGTAAATTATGAGGAGAAATACGAATACACATCCATGTGCAGATGGAGATATGATGTCTTGTGACGAGTTCAATCCCCTGGGATAGACACGAACTCAATGAGTTGGAGATGGACAATTCAAATATTAGTGAGTAATTATAGCACGGCATCTTCTTGTACAGCCCTGGACATTACATCAGCTGAATTTGCAGTATACTCAAACAAGACAAATTCTTTGTACAGTGTATAAATACGCAGAATATATAACCATAAACACCCAAATACATAACGCCTATGCTGCCTTTGATGCACGCGCCTTGTTGTCCCTGTGCCTCTTCTCCTTTGCCGCCGTCTTGCGCCTCGTCATCCACGATCGGTTCAAATCGCGACGATTCTCCCAGAACCATTTCTGGAAGTCACTTGTACTGCTATCTTGCTGGCCACCACCACCAGTCTCTGCGTCTTCATCGTATTCTTCGGCATCGGCATCTTCCATGTCCATATCTCCTGCTGGGAAGAAATTTTCCATGCGTGACGGGTGGGCGGTGTCTGGTGTCGGGGCGGCACTGCGGACATTGCGCCATTCAAACTCCCTTTGCGTGTATGGCGTCATTGGCATACCATTTGCCGGTGTTTCGGCAGAGCCTTCCTCCTCTTCAATGTCATCGCCAAAGAAGCTGAAGCCTTTGCTTTGGTTTGCTGGTGTGCTGGCTGCGTTTCCATCTGCTTTTGCCTTTTTGTATAGGGCCTCAAGAGGGTGTACGGCTTTGGCGGCTGGTGTTGATGGCGGTGGGATGGCTATGGAGAGCGACTGGTTGGCCTTGGCGGCTTCAACTGTTTCGGGCGTTGGTGTTGCTTCTTCGTCTGAGTCGTCAGACTCGGAGCTTGAGCTGCCTGAGTCTGAGCTTGAGTCTGGACTGTCTCTCTCTGTTGGAGGTCCAGCTTCGTCGACTTTTTCTTCGACGGCCAATTTTGTTAAAGGTTTCTCGTCCACAGGCTGATCATCGGATTCATCGCCAGACTCCTCGTCAGATGTATCGTCAGAAGAGGTGTCACAGCTGCTCGTGCTATCATGATCCTCCTCTGATACTGGTGCAGGCTCTTCTTTTGGCTTAGAAGACTTCTTCGGTGCGGGCTTTGGAATCGCCTTTTCCTTGACCGTCTCAACCACGTTACCATCCGCGTCCACCCAGCCCTTGCCCTCAACATACTCTGTAGCCTGCTTTCCGTTCGCCTCTGGAGCTGAGTTGCGCAGGAAATTCATAAACTTGGTAGACTTTTCAAACTCGTGAACCGTAACCTGTCGTGATGACCCCTTCTTTCTCTTCTTCTTTTGCTTGTCCGTATCGTCTTCCTTGGGGAGGTTGCCCATCTCATTGGGCGGTACCCTTGTCTTTAAGAGGCATTCTTCGTGGTCCACGTATTTCGATCTAGACTGTTTCCTCTTGGCATCTTTGTCCTTTTCTTTGGAATCACGGCCCTTTTTGCTCTTTTTGTTCTTGTAGTCAAGCGGCTCGGTCCAGCCACGCTTAACTTTGCGATCCTTGAGCGTGACGCCATCAACGACGCCCATTTCGCGCTTTCTCTTCTTTGGTCGCTCTTCTTGCTCATCAGAAGTTTTACTCTTCTTGCTCTTCTTCTTTTTCGTGTCGTCCTCGCCTTCTGGCTCTATTTTCTTTTCCGGTCGTGCCTTTTCAATGCGCATCTTGCTCCCCTTCAACATGGCCCCATTGAGCTTCTTCTTGACCTTGTCCGCCTCCATCTGGGGCAGCTCAACAAAACCGTACCGTTTCTCGGGAAACGTTTCAATCGTATGGTAGGAAACGTTGCGGGCGTTTGGCGCAGCGCCGGCGGGGATGACAATCTTGAACAGGTCGGCGTCAAACGGGGTGATGTGAAGGCGCACAAAGCCGTCTTCTCCGCTGGCAACTGGCGACTTGGCGAATGAGTTGGAAGACGAGGGCGCTACCTCTGTCGCCATCGGTAGTCGTGCGCCGTGGGGGAGGGGACGTGAGCTTTTTTATAGCTTTTTGCGTTCTTTGTGTCAGGAATAGGCTGTGATGCAGAGACCGGAGAGGTGAACAAAAATTCATGGGTCCTCTGAACTTTTTAGCGGGGCGGGCCTTTGTGCTAGTGTGGGATGGCGAAGGCTACCCTGCATCGGCTTCGACTGAAAGAGGGGAGGGCTTTGTCAAGTGCATTATTGCTTAAATTTACAAAGAAATTAAAATAGACAGATTTCATATAGCAAGAATATTTCGGGATAGAGTTGAGCTTTGTCGAATACCCTGCAAGCTTACCTGGCCAACTTTTACAGTAAAGGGTGTTACGGGTTTATCACGTCCTCAAAGGGAAAGCGATCGAGCTGTTAGTGTGCTGACCTTGTTTATAAACAGTCCTTAAAAATAGAATGCTTGTTGGTATTATCATAAATCCTACAGGTGTCACCAAATCATACACTAAATTACAAAAGTATTCCGCTGTGTAGAGTAGAGAATATGCATCAGCTGCAAAGTCAGCTGCTTCAGCCAAAAGGCTTGGACGAAGTATGGCGGAAGAACGGCGCAGGGTCCTGCTCACGCTTATCTCCCCCAATGGCCTTCCACCAGACATCGCTACTCCATCTAATAATGCGTTCAGCCGCTCCCTGAGGAGTAGCTGCGGGCCGAACATCGAGGTAGAAGACGGGTTCGCCTGTCGGCTCGTCTTCGCCAGAGTAGTAGTCGATGACGTATCTGATTTCTCTGCGCTCGCCGTTTACGTCGCGTGAAACGTACCAGTCGTGTCGATCGAAAGGAGGCTCAGTGCTGCGCATAAATGTAAGAGTAAATGCAAGAAAGAAAAAAAAGGTTGCAGGCGGTGATAACTTACCCGTACTTGGCCGGATACATCCAGCCGAGGACCTGCAGCATGGCCGCCTTGGGAGTCATGTCCTTTGGCCTTCCCTGGAAGCGGACCAGTGACGGCTCAATCTCTGTGCCATCCCAATTGCGATCCAGTTCTTCAGTCGTATGAGCCTCGCCTCGCTTGCAGACCTGCCAGCCCTTGTACAGGCCACGTGCGAAGCGCTGCTCCCAGCCGACAATCTCTGCCCAGGCGCCTTCGTTTAGGAAGTTGTGAACCGAAACCATGGACTCGACAGCAGTGATATCAGTGTCGGAATAGCCCTTGCGCAGCAGAGCGTTGTACATTTGCTGCGGTGAAGGGTACTCCCACGTGCCGTCGCCAGATCCCTTGGGGATGGTCGACTCCTCTCGTGACGTCGGCAGGGCCATCTGCTGGTTCTGCGCGGGCTTCTGTGACAGGTCGGGGAACATGTAGTTTAGAGGATTGAGTTGCGATAGGAGCGACTTGGGTTTATCGTCGGGCTTCGCGGCAGAGGTAGCGTTCGCGGCAGCGGCGTTGCGCGCTTCGTGAGGAACGGGGCATCCGGAGCCAGACGGGCCTGGCGCGGGCGCTTGCTCGCGAGGAGAGGTGTTCAGTTTATCGAGGGATTTCTTATGCATCGGGCATCCAGGCTAAATCATTGTCAGTTACCGACTCTCGAGGTTGCGACAAGGCAACGAAAATCCAAGCGCTTACAGGAGGTTCCTTGCCAGCCATGACGGCCGGATGGCCGCTGGGAGTTTGTCCCACCACGGAGGGAGAATCTGCCCAGAACCAGCCCATTATATGAGATACGTATCGTTATATTCTATGTTGTTGACGAGGTCAAAGGATGCAATCACGGGCTCCCTGACGGGTAGTGATGTTAAAAGGGTCAAACGACCCAGTTGGCGCCACGAGCTAAAAATTTCCAATCTAATCGCCGGGTGGCCACTGCTCGGCGAGTCCGCGCGAAACCTCCCGATGCGCAGTGGCTCCGCTTCCCGATCAGTGAGTGGCTGGGGCGAATTGAAACGGGAGTCAGCAGTAGTTATTTATAGTCCATCATGTCATAAACAGCGATGAAATATACTAATAACGGTTTAAAGTAAGATAAGCATGGCTCGTTTATAGAGTTATGTTGGATATTTATATGGATATCGTCTTATCTCGCTTATGTTTTATATATTTTACTGTAGAACAGATATTGATGGTTTCTTGGTTCGTTGGACTGTGGTGACACTGGGACTTCGAGGAGCAAAGAAATGGCTGCGCTATAGGATCCGGCTGGGACCTGACCAACTGGAATGGATACCCTGTGGCGGCCAGAGCGCTCGGGCTCTTTGTCATAGACGGGTTGCTCCACATAGTAACCGACGCCTCCCTTGTCATCGTTCACCTGGAGGATAACGCGGCGGCCATCGCTGTTTAGCACATATATGGCCCAGTGATTAGGGTCTCGCTCGTCATAGACTTCGTAAATAGCAATATAGACAGTAGCCATGGCGTAGTATCGATAGTCGGTTGGCAAATGCTGAGTCGATGAGTCCGGTAATCTCTGGCGGGTACTTTTGGGGATATATGTGGTAAAAGAGGAAGTGACTTATGAAAATGAACAACCAAGTTGGGCAGTGAAAGGAATTTTTGGCGTCTCTTATAGCTGAAGATTAGGTACTCAGTCTGGTGGAAGACTTCATGAAGCCGCATGCAGCCTCCTTTCCATTATGCAGCAGCCTCCAATTCTCACGCCTTTCCGGCGTTTAGCGATTGGGTGGCATCATATCTTACTTACGTCAAGTCTGCGTTGGTTTCACTCTGCGAGAGAGTTTAACTAGTGACATGCCGACAGGGGTGGCCGACTTTCACCATGGTTGCAGTCCAAGTGTAGCAAATATAGCAACAACGTGGGTGCTGCGTATCTGAGTGGCCAACATGGAACTCAGAGGCTTGCTAAGCGCCCGGCCCCTCTTCACTCTTGCATCCACACTTGCCTGGGAGACTACACGCTGTTCGAAATCTCCAGTCTCTTGCTAGGTTGATGACTGCAATGATGCACGAAGAGACCCCAAGCGACACACGCCCAGTTGGCTCAGTGCGAATCATCGAACCACAATCGGCGCACACGCACACTGCCATCGTGCTTCACGGACGGGGTAGCAATGGCTCAGAGTTTGCAGACGAGCTTTTCGCTACTCATTTATCGGATGACAGCTCCCTAGCGACAAAACTTCCGGGATGGCGCTGGGTCTTTCCACCTTCAAAGGAGCTTTGGAGCACAACATTCCAGGAATATATGCCCGCTTGGTTTGAGGCACAGTCCTTAACATATACTACGCTCAGACAAGACCTCCAAATTCCTGGTATTATAGACTCTTGCGACTATATCCAGGGCCTAATAGAAGACGAGGTTAATAGGCTCCATGGAAAAACGAGTAACCTTCTTTTTGGTGGTATCAGCCAGGGTGGAGCGGTCGCAATGTGGATGCTGCTTTGTCGAGGTATAGAATCTCAGATTGGAGCCTTCTTCGCAGCTAGCACATGGCTCCCGTTTGCGGAAAATATTGAAAGAGTTTTCCAAGGAAATGCAGAGGCTGACACTCCTGGCCAGGATATAGCGTCGATGGAGTTTGACAGCTTCATCTGCAAGGCCATGCAAGACCGGGAGTCTAAACAACATAAGAGGCCCAAGCCTTCCCATGTAAAGGTATTTCTTGGGCACGGCCTGGATGACGCATATGTTGACGTCGAACTTGGGCGACAGGCCAGCCGCGTGCTTTCTGGAGCAGGCTTCGATGTCGAGTGGAATGAATACTTGGGTGGTGACGAGGAGGGACATTGGCTGCAAGAGCCTAATGAGATGGATGATATTTATCACTTCATGCTCCAGCTTATGGCTTGATCTGTGAAAGATCTAGAGAAATTATTCTTCAATACTACATGACATGATCGAATTGCATACAAATGACGCGGCCTGCGCTTATCCCAGCCAACGGCTTATGAGTAAATCTAATGAAAATTCAACGGGCCAAGAACCAATGCTGCTGGTAGGAAGGTAGTCGCACCAATCGGCAACAGGGTCTCGGGGGCTTATGGTGCTCAGCGCCTTGACGTATTCCCAATACTCAGGATACCACCCTGAAACTTGCCAGTCGATCACGCCCGTTACTTTTATGGTCGTCCCTTCATCTCCGTCCCAGGCCGCCATAATATTTCGGGGGTGAAGATCTCCATGTGTCGGTACAATTTGATGGTCGGACCGCATCCAAGACTGAATCAGTTTTATCCAAGCTGTCTGCGTCCGGTGTTCGTGATGGCAAAGGAACTCGTTAAACGCCGCCTCTGTGCGAACAGGGATCTGGCTTTCACGGGCCACTCTGCGCATGTCCCTACATGTGCCCGAAACGAAGCTACCAATGCGAGCTACACAACTTTCTTCGCAAACAGCCGGGGGTGGAACAGACCGTAACGATGAAAGTATTTTTGCCAACTGTTGCTGTACGGACGTTTTGTGTGCTGTATTCAGTGTCGGCCATAGGGTTTCCAACGTTAGGCCTGGTATCCTGGACATAAAGAAATAGGTTCGCAAGCCGGACTTTAACGTCCCCAAGTGTTGCGGCATCGGTATACCCAGAGAGAGGCTGTTCAGGTACTGTAAATTGCTAATCTCATCCATATCAAGAGAGATGCTGATCTTTACGGCCTCTTTCGAGCTGAGAGCGATGACGTGGGTGCTGTGCAATTTCCAAAGTACTTCTCCTTCTTGGATTGCAATGTTTAATCCCGCAACTGTTTCTTCTGACAGAGTACTGGACTGCTCGTCGTCGTGTCCTTTGGCCGTACCGAGAGCGACGTTCAACACCCTGGAGTCAAGGCTGTGCACCACTTCGGGTGATTCCTGTAGTAAAAGCCATCGAGATTCAGAATCTGGCTCTACAGACTTGGGCTGCTCCTCATTGTCGGTCTTAGAAGCGTTCAACTGGGAAAGGCTTGAGACGAGCCGATCATAGGCTGCTGCTCTTTGGTGAAGAAAGGCGGAGAGATCCGCAGTTGGCTCCCCTGCCAGCTTATTTTGGAATTGGCCAAGTATCGCCTTGTTGGCCAACTGATAAGCGTCATCGGCCGCCTGCTTATTCATCAGCGGACCCTCAGTTGTTGCCCGCGACTCTGCCATCTTGCAGCTTGAAGAGTGTAATGTTGACAAGTCTAGATAGAATAGAGTTGGTGGCGGCCTTTTTTTGAGGTCGACTACGACTAGGGAGGTTGGCGTTTGGACCCGAACGGCATGACAATATACCTTGATGCAGTGTGGATAAGCTTGCTTCGCAATGCTGCTACGTAGGCAGCTTAAAGAGCCTGCCTCGTATTTGCCATCGTCGTAGGTAATTAGTGCATTGTTTGTCAGAGCTTGAGTTTGTCGAGATCAATCCACGGATGATCAAGCATTTCCTGGGCTGCGGGACGTCTTGTTGGAGCATGGACACAAATTTTGGACAAAAGGTCGTAGAGTGGGGTAGCTTCGTGGTCCCGTGTCTTCGGCAGCCCCCCCCAATCGCAGCATCTCCCACTCGTCGTCGTGGCCGGTCAGATAAACATTATCTGTTCTGGTAGCCTTCCACACCATATCTGACCAGCTAGAATGGGAAGGGTTGGGCTCATGCTCAAGTCATAACTCCTGTCTCGACTTCTGAATGCCGGGCCGGATAGCACAGTCCCTCGGCTTGTCCCATATGTCGTAAAAACATCATGCAGGGTTCTTAGGCCTCTCCAGTTCAGGTTTACAAGTAGGTAGATGAAACTAGTAGTATACTAAAAACACGAGCTTTCTTCTAAGATATACCTCGATTTCTATAATGAAATAGCTAAATAATAAGGTAAAAAGAAATTCTTACCTAAAAAGTAAAAAAATTAATAATGTAAAAGGTAAAATCTTAATAATCCCTCTCTAGCTAATCTATACCGTATCAGTCTGGGTTATACGACGTCACTACTCCGTGCCTACCGCTACCTTACCTCACAATCAGACCTGACGGTGGGCCCCCACGTAGCCTTCAGGTCCACAGCGCCGGCACAGTTCAAGCCTCCGTCACATGCCGTGAGCCCCGAAACTGTCAACCATGACTCTCTAAGCTTCGTCACAGCGAAAACGAGGAGGATAATTGGACCAATTCTGCATAATGATGCGGTTCAGCTTCCTATTCAGCCGTTTTGCGGCTCGATCTGCATGCCGGCGACCCCCAGGACCTTCAATACCAGGCAGCAGCAGACTGTTTTCGCGTTTGCATCACGCTCGGCAAATACCGTGGCGCGGCACGCCAAAGGGTCGCTTCATCCTACACGCCTCGACGGGCGCCGCGACGCTAGGCACGGCAGCATTCGTCGAGCTGTCGCGGCAAGATAACAATGGAACCGAGCAGACGGGTGAGCACCGCATGCTCGAGATATCGAGAGAGGAGATTCGAAAGACGATTGCGAGCGACGACCGCGGCCTTTCCCGGGCGGTGCACCAGATTGCCCTCTTCATAGACTTGTATATATGGGAGCCGCTGTGTACCGGAGCGCGATTTCTGCACCTGGTTGTCATCTTCGTGCCGGTAATCTTTACGGTGCCGGCGATTTGGTTTGGCGCCCGAGATCCGAAGCGGGATAATGAGCGCCGTGGCACGCTGTGGTGGTATAACTTTCTCGTGGGCGCAATGGAGCTGGCTGGTCCGGCGTTTATCAAGCTGGGACAATGGGCTGCGTCGCGAACAGACATCTTTCCCAATGAGCTGTGCGATACCATGTCCAAGCTTCATTCCAATGCACCCGCACACTCCATGAAGGTTACCCGCGCAACCGTTGAGGAGGCCTTTAACGGACGGCCGTTTAAGGAAATCTTTGAAGAGTTTGAAGAGAAGCCGCTGGGAGTCGGCGCCATTGCGCAGGTATACAAGGCCAAACTCAAGGCAGACCTGGCAGCACCTCGCGACGACGTCACTGCACGCTCCCGAGCGCTGACGGATAATGTCAAGCACAATGTACACTCTGTCCTCAAGAGCTCACCAGATCGAGTCCCCTCTACATACGTCGCCATCAAGATTCTACATCCAAACATGGAGCGGACAGTCAGACGAGACTTGCGAATCATGGGCTTCTTTGCCGCTGCCCTCAACGCCATCCCAACCATGGAGTGGCTATCGCTACCCGGCGAGGTGGAACAGTTTGGCGAGATGATGAAGCTGCAGCTTGACCTGCGCATCGAAGCAGCCAATCTCGCGCGGTTCCGCCAAAACTTTAAAGACCGCTCAACCGCATGGTTCCCCTACCCGTACATGGACTTTACTACGCGCAACGTCCTCATCGAGGAGTTTGCACAGGGCATCCCGCTTGCGGATTTCATGGAGAACGGCGGCGGTGTCTTCCAGCACGACATTGCCGACGAGGGTCTCGATGCCTTTCTCCGCATGCTCTTGATGGATAACTTTGTCCACGCTGACCTGCACCCGGGCAATATCATGGTGCGCTTCTACAAATCCGCCCAACCTGAACTCCGCATCCGTCACTCTCCAGACAGCCCTCCCGCAAGAGACGACTCAGACGTAACAGAGCAAGTCCTCGAACGGCTCCGTCCATATCGCAAAGACCGCACAGCCTGGGAAGCAGAGCTCTCGAAAATTGACACCGAGGGCTACCGGCCACAACTTGTCTTCATCGACACAGGTCTCGTAACAGAACTCAACGGGACCAATCGCACCAACTTCCTCGACCTGTTCCGCGCCGTCGCCGAATTCGACGGCTACAAAGCTGGCCACCTAATGTGCGAGCGGTGCCGGCAGCCCGAAGCAGTGCTCGACAAGGAAGTCTTTGCGCTCAAGATGCAGCACCTGGTGCTAAGCGTCAAGAGCCGCACGCTGGCGCTCGGCAACGTCAAGATTGGTGATATCCTGCAGCAAGTGCTGGGCATGGTGCGCGGCCACCACGTGCGGCTGGAGGGCGACTTTGTCAATGTCGTGATTAGCATTTTGCTGCTCGAGGGCATTGGGCGCAGCTTGAACCCGGATGTGGACTTGCTGAGCAGCTCGTTGCCGATACTGAGACAGCTGAGTGCGCAGAGTGGTGCGTCGATGGCGAGAGGTGGCGATTTTTCCATGCTTATGGTTTGGGTTGGGCTTGAGACGAGGCGGTTTGTGCAGGCTAGTATTGATGATGTAAGTTTGTTTTCATCTTATCTACGAAATCGGAAATTTGTTTTTTGGGTCAAAAAAGCTAATTTGTCCTATAGGTTGAGACATGTGTCAAGTATGACCTCTTGTCGCCGAACGTATAAAAGAAGACGAGAGTCATGAGGAGACTAAGTATAGAGAGTCATGATAGCCTATGCAAAATCGTTGAACGTGCGGGGCTTTGTATATATCATGAAACGGCGTCTTGGGCTGAATATTCTTTTTAAAGCCTCCGGCGAAGCGGTCCGCGCAGATCCACTTCAACTTATAACCGAGATGCGGTGGAATGATCCTCAACCCGACATCCGGATCTCTGCCATTCGCCCACTCATGTCGGCCCCAGAGTGTCCAATCGATCGAAGTAAAGTCGGGGGTAGTGCCTCGAGGACGCGGCGATGGCGTCGGCGGCGATGAAGTACCCGAAGACGAGATGGCTAATAAAGAAGAAAACTCAACAAACTCCACCATGCGTCGGGCCGGTCCTAAAGAGAGGGACCCGAAAAAGCGACTCAGAGGATATCATGATACTGTTCGTTAGTCAGGCAATAAGTACAGGCTAGAAAGGTTCTCTAAGCGCTGGAATTAAAGCAACGCTAAGCCGTTATAAAAAGCCGGTTTGACAGGGCTTGTTCTATCTATCTTATAGTTAACGCGTAATGCGCGTGGTCGTACTTGGATTGCCGAATCTAGTCTTAGTATATAAATATAGACATCATAATGCTCTTTTCGCCTATTTACATGATTTTCTTCAAGGATATAATAGAAAACGAACTCTAAGGCACACTATTGGCCGATAATACGAATAATATTATTCGTAGGAAAATACTCTTCTCCACGCCCGTTATAAATATTGTTTTAGCAGCAGCAGTTGTGGTATATTAGCGGATACTAAAATTAAGTAGGATGTGTGCTAAAAGTACATGGTAGTTGGTATGGCCACCGGCTTATTGAGTGTGTGAATGCTCTCCATAAGCCAGTTGTCTTCGTCCACATCCACACCGACTAATCTTGCTTCGCCTTGGCGTAGTGTCGCACCTGTAGAAGGCCCGGACAGATTTAACTCCGATGTGCCTTGTTTCAAATACGTGCTACCCTTCAGGCCAGCGATCCGACATCCCTGGCCGTCTTGTACTTCGAATCGTGCAATACCCAGATCGACGTCAAAGTGCGACGGATTGTCGATTATAAACGTGCTTGTTGTAATACTCTCTCGGGTTTCTGTTTTGATCAAGCCTATTTTGAGGCTTTGTAAGCCTCTCAGATGGATGTTTTTCCTGTAAACAATGTTCGACTTGGTTCCCAGAGCTTTGACAGTTGCCTCGCCGTTTTCAAGCCGTAATAGTAAGCTATCGTCCTGCATGATGGCTGCCAAAAACGATTTGAAGGCTTTCATGTCAGTAATTTCTACCAACTGGTCAATAATAGTGATGTTTGCTCCAAAAGAGCCCATCTTAATCGCGGGGACGTCTAATCGCCCGAAAGTGCCTCCAGGTCCCACAAGGTCGACTGTCATTTCAGACATCGAAGCCGTGGCTACTCCTATTTTTGTTGCTTTGCCTCGCATAGTCATATTGAAAGAGCTAATTTGTTATTAGCTACATTCAGAGCATTTCTTGGCGGCGTGAAGACCTACTTTTGGGTTGCGTTGGTGATCCTAATAAGATCGACCTCTAACTTCGACTTATTAAGGATTCCCTGAGTAATGCCGTTCATTTTGTCTATGGGGCTGCAAATTAAGATTAGTATTTAATACGAAGCCAGGGAGAGACGCTGTAAAATCCTACCTCTCAATGATATCTGTCAAAGAGGGTAGTGCTGCAAAGTAGTTGGCCCTGATAGTAATTGGAATTGTTGATAGACGCGATAGGGACTAGATGATGAGCGCAATTATCAAGGAGAAACAAACGAGAATCTAGGTTTTATAAACATGATCTATTTTCAGACACCGGAAGTTCAGTCCTTACAAGCTTCTACGCGTCTCTACTACAGAAAGGAACGTCGTGGCCAAATACGTAAACTCGTACGTAAACGCTCTATGACTCTATTTGGTGACGTAGTTATTACTCTACGCGTCACAAATAAAATGTCAGGCACGTCCAAAGCCCCATGTGATTTTTACGCTTCCCATATCCGCGGCTATCTATGTGCAGGGATCTTCGAATAACCGACTCGCTTACTACGGTGGCATGTTAGCGCCACTTCGCTAAAGCGTGCCAAAACACCAAAAACGGCTAAAGTCGCAAACCCGTTGAATCGCTCTAGTTGCTAGAATCACTTGGTAAGTTGAGTTGTGTAAAATTTATATCCTTTTCTACTATTTAATAAGATACTATACAATTTAACGATATACTTAGCCCATCTTAAGCGTAATATACCTTTATCTATATCTTGAAATATATAAATACTCTTAATTAATAACTAAAATAATAACAATATAATCTATAGGTCTAAATTTATTACCTTTTTTATATTATGGCTTTTTCTCAGGGAATGGCTTTTTGTGGACGACACTTACATTTGACTCATTTTACCGCCATCGTGGTAACTATGGGTATTTCTACGAAAATTCAGGGATAATCATCACCCACGTCTGTGGCAAACCTGTACTGACCCGAGGCTTGTTCCTCCGTGCGGACCTACGAGCGACGCCGCGTAAGAAAGGCCCCTTGAGTGCAACAGTCGTCCCGAGCTCCGTTTCACGCCACCCTACAGGGTTCTTTATCTTCTATCCGTGTTCCATTATTGTACTATATCAGCCTTATTGTCGTCTATTACGCCTAAGGTTACGTACTCATCCTAAGCGTCAGTGCTGACGTCTTGATGGCAGGCAAGCTACATGTGATGCCATCCAGATGCCGATGCCGTGGCAAGGAGGGTTTTTACGCGCGGCAACGCGCAATTGTCAGTGTCGTGGCCGCTAGACAGGAAACTTCCTGCGAAGGTAAGTTATAGAAAATTATAATAACACATGCTACGTACGAGCCGATAAGTATAAATCAAATGGGTCGCTTTTTTGGCGACACCACAACCATTCTTAGCTAGCACCAACACTTTGGAAATTGATTTCGCTTATACTGCTGATAAAACCCGCCAGTTTAGTGGAAAGTTGTCTGAGATGAGTACTCAACAGAACCCGAAGGACTCAATGAAGTCCACTTGGAGACAAAAACCTCGTTCCGAGTGGAATATCTTCCATTGGCATTATGAGATCTTCCAACTTCACCACGTCGACCTCGACAAGCAGATACCTGTACATCCAAAAACCGACAAGGTGCCGTACCTTAACGACTGGTATCAGCATCGCTGGATCCTTGTTCACGCGTTTATTCCAATCTTCCTCCATCATCTATATTGGTTATATACGAGTCGCAACTTCTCAGCGTGGCAGGCTGTCATCTTCTACAGTGTTGCTTTTAAACTCAATGCCATACGAGAGCTCCATATACTGCGCAAAATCGGCGAGAAGACTGGTTTTCTCGATGGCGACGTCCACGAGAGAGATGGTGTGCCCGATGCCAGTGTTATCAAGGTGTTCAGGTCGCTCGTCTCGACATCTACCTTTCGACCCATATTTACTGTTTTCCTTGCCTACAGTACCGACAAGAAGCCCGCTTCTATGGCGCTCTATCTATTGCCTCTAGAAACCGGACTTTACGCAATCATTCTCGACTTTTGGTTCTATTGGTACCACAGGCTCATGCACATAGTTGGTGGGCTCTGGAAATACCATCGCACCCACCACCTGACAAAGCATCCAAATCCGCTTCTGACCCTATATGCTGATACTGAGCAAGAACTCTTCGATATTGCTGGTATTCCCTTGCTGGCCTACTTTACCATGAAGCTCATAGGCTTCCCAATGGGCTTTTACGAGTGGTGGGTGTGCCACCAATATATTGTCTTTGCCGAGCTGGCTGGACATAGCGGCCTCCGTGTTGCTGCTACTCCTCCCAACCCATTTAATTGGATACTTCGAAAGTTTTCGGCCGAGTTGATTATCGAAGATCACGATCTACATCACCGGAAAGGGTGGAAAAGCAGCGCAAACTATGGCAAGCAAACCCGACTCTGGGACCGCATCTTTGGCACTTGTCGCGATCGCATTGAGTGCTATAACGAGAACATTGATTGGCACGAGCAAGTTAAACTACCAATCTTTTGAGGATTATGGGTCTTCAGGTTATGTGGCGAAGAAAGCAGGGACACTTGTCGACGACAAGTAACGTAAAGACTTGGCAGGAATCAAAGAAAGTGCGCGTTAAAAGCTTAGGTAGCCGGAAACCCGGTGAGGCGTCGGTTTATTCCTCAATATCCTCAATATATCTCAACATAGAAAAGCCTCGTATTGAGGAGTCAATATTGGCAGTGGTTTCTCTGTACCAAATGTATCACTGATGGTTGTAGCATGAGATGAGTTTCCATCCATTCACTCAACAGCAGCATGGCGGGGAACTCTTTCTCGCTAAGCCACTTTCGCAGTTTCCCTTATCGCAAACCCCAAAAGCCAGGTTGACTAAAAGCAAGGGCGCAAATGCAAGAGCAACGAAACGCTTGAACTCTAGTGCCTCGTAGCCAACTAAATATATCCACAATTCGTAGAACGGAAGGGTCCCGACCCAAGGGGCGATGCCGTTCAATGGGGCGGCGTCAAGATAAAGGTGTGGCGCGATGCATTCACGAAATATTATTTGAGCCAGAACGCTGGAGACAAAACAAAAGCCAAAAGCTAGCTCTCGCTCAAGCCATGTAGGCTGGGGACGCTCGCTCATAGTCTCGCTAAGTGTGTCGGTTAGGGCCGCTATAGAGCAGATTCGGTTTACATACGGACAGAATTGTAGGTCGTCCGGACCCTTCGATAGTTCGATCTAAGTGGTGCTTTTTTATATAATGAAGAAAGTTAGATGAAGAGTTGGGAAATGAACCTAAAGCCTTGTAACTCGTGAAAAGGACTTATAATCTAATTATAGAGCGGGGAAACGGACATGGGCTGAAATAAAACACGACACAACTCTACGTCAGCCCTAGGCACTTGCCAAGGACTCTCGAGCTGTCAAGTGGCAGGCAAAACAAGTGCTACTAAAGCAATAACAACAACAAAACTATATCATAGCTATGAGCAGGAGAGCCTATGAGGGCCAGCAATTCCTCCAGATTAATCGCAAGAATATTTCTAAAACTGCTGGGGGCTAGCACTTACACGAGGGTAATACCTGTAACAACGCCGCTTTTGGACCCCGCCACACGGGTTGGCCGCCGACATCGCGTGCCCGGCTCCGGCATGCTTTCAGCTTGTGGCTCGCTCCAGCTCACTCCACTAGGCTCTCCAATAATAAGCAGTTTTACTAAGTGATCTGGGCTTAAATGCTTGAATAGCTGAAAGCTGAACCCTAGTCAGCATCCTCTTAACGAAAACAGACTGTTCATATATCGTTTTTACCATATTCATTAACACCATGGCCTGTATCTTTGCGATATACCCTTCTGGCTACGACTTTTAGCAGATCCGAAGAACTCTAGTTACGTGCATTGAGCAAAATAAGACAACCACACATAATTAATCATATACTATCAACTCCATTGTACGGAACATGCCTTTATTCTCACCCAAACGAACGGCTTGTAGCTTCGTAATCCCACAGCCTAGTTCAAAAGCCAGTCATACCAATAATGCATTGCCCAATCGCATGATACCCTGGCATCATTTTCGACTCAAACCTAAATGAAGGGGGAACCGTCTCGTTTCATAGCATTGTAGCGAACGGCTAGCTCGAATGTTCGGTTTGGGTCAACGATTGTTTCGCTGCAAGCGGAAGCCGCACCATTGAAACAGTCGATTCCCTGCTGCAGCGAGCCGATGTTTTGCGTCTCCAAGTTCACAGCCACCGGTTGTAGCGATTGCGGCACGAGGCTTGTCAAAGCCTGGGAAAAGTTTCGTGACGCAGTCATGAGACTTGTGAGATCGTCAATGACGATTACGCCAATGCTTGCGGCATCGAAGTCATCCTTTCGACGTATGAGAGTCGCGATGGAGGCATTAACCGCGTAGGCGAGTCTCTGAGCCGGTGTTCCGATTTTGAAAGACTGAGTGTTGTCAAGGACTGCCTGCTGTTCGCGTAAAAGACCAGTGGCATTGGCTATATACTCCACCAAACTGACTGAAGGCAAATGTATGTTGCTCAATGATGCTTGCAAGTCGGTGCCGTCCCAGTCGCTGATGGCTTCCGTCAGGTTTTTCGTCAATTCATTGACGCGATTCAGTTGGCGGTCAGCTAATTGATAGGCTTCGTTGGATCCAGCACTGGCATTTGCGATGAAGCATCCGCAAGCTAGCGTCGACAGTAGCCAAAATTTCTTCATCTTCGTTTTCAGTGTTTTTGCCTTTGGATTAAAGATGAAAAGAGACGAAGCGGCGTAAAGTTATTGATAGACAGCAACGGCAATACTACAACGCATATGTAGACAGGTACATGTGAGTGCCGCCACAAGAGCCTCGGTTTCATTGATAAGATGGATGCCTACCGAGTTCCAGTTTCCTGGCGTGAGAAAAAAAAGTTAGGGAACGCAGAGGTATTCCTCCAGGTCCGAAGACTAGTTGCGGGGGTTAATTGTAATACCAAAACCTCGGCATCAAGTGCACTCTCTGTCTACCCGTCTTCCGTGTCTAAGCTGATCCTTGTTTCTGTAGGTAATCCACTTCAGGTCGATGTCGCGCCATGTCTTGTCCCTTTAAGTTGTATTAAGGGGTAGTACATATGCTCAACTGATAGGAGAGTCTAGTCTCTTTTACGAGTAGTCTGCGTTTAAGCCCACCGCCACCAATTTATTGTGTCGAGCTTGCTGCTTTCTCTGGCCGAGTATCTGAGTGTCACAAGGCCAAATGGACGCATAGCCCTCATCTTTGTTCCACGTGCTTTCTTTAACCGAGTACTTTATACTTTATAGAACACGTTTTAACCGTTGACTTTCCCCTACAACCAGCCGCTAGCTTGACCAAGAGGTCTGCTATCGCGCACCATGACTTCAGAAAAGACTGAGAACAAAGGGGCCAGCCCCGAAGACTCCTCTGCAAAGACAACCAACAGCCATTTTGATAATACCGAGAACATGCACTGCCAGGAAGTTGAGCAAAAGCAAGCTAAGGACGCTCACGATCCGCTTGTGGCAGACTCTGGTGTTCACGAACATGTACGTATCCAATCACTCCATGCTCTGACGTTTCTGACTTGAGAATCATTAAATATTAAACCTTTTAGATGAATCTCCGTCTATTTACATCGCTCGTTGCCTTGTCTTTCTTGTGGGTTGGGTCACAAATCCCATTGTATCTATACGGCAGCGTGTTGCCTGATATCTATGGCGATGTTGGCGGCTCAACAAACGGCCGCTGGGTTTGGATGGTCATTGGCTACCTCATTCCCAACGCTGCGCTTTGCCCGTTTGTTGGCGCGTTGTCGGATCTTTTTGGTCGCAAGTGGGTTGCAGCGTTTGGTCAGGTTATGCTGATTATAAGTCCTGTGGTTGTTTCGACCTCTCATACAATCAACACTGCTATTGGTATGTTACCCGCTCAAATATGTCCGCAGTATTAAACACCTACTTACTTCCTACAAGCTGGCATGGTCATTGCAGGACTTGGGGCAGGCCTAAACGAGCTCATTGCTCTTGCAGGCACCTCAGAGCTCGTACCTGTCCGCAAGCGAGCAACATACGTCGGTGGAGTCGTCTTTACAATTCTTCCATTTTGCCCATCACCACTGTGGGCTCAGCTCATCGCCAAGGCCTCAAATTGGCGGTACAATGGTTACTTGATTGGGGCGTGGAACCTTATTGGTCTGATTCTCCTCATTGTTTGTTACAAGGAGCCAAGTCGCGTGAAACGACCAGCCAAAGACATACTTGGCGAAGTCGACTACATTGGCGGCTTCTTAAGTACGGCAGGAGTTGTTCTGTTCATGATGGGGATGCAATGGGGCGCCCGTGAGGTACGTTGGCGATAATATTCACCAGTGCTCATAGTCCCCTCACACTAACCGTGAGAGTCAGTTTCCATGGACAAGCGTGAACGCTCTCATCCCGTTTCTGCTGGGCTCTGCATTCATCGTTGGCTTCTTCGTGTACGAAGTCAAGTTTGCAAAGTTCCCCATGGTTCCAGCCCGCATTTTCTCACGAGATAAGCACACTATGATATCTATCTTGCTCGTTACTTTCTTCAGTGGGGGTAATTTCTTTGCCCTGCTCCTTTTCTGGCCAACGGAGGTTTACAATGTCTACGGTAATGATCCGGTTCAGATTGGGATCCGAACGCTTCCCATCGGATTCGGCATCATCATTGGCTCCGTGATCAATCTTGGCCTAATTCGCGCCATCAAAAGCCGTCTTCGTGTCCTCATGGTTTTCTGGTGTGTTTTCATGACAGCTTTCGTTGGCGCAATGGCTGCCGCCCGCACTGACAACCTCACGCCCACTGTCTATCCTATCATCACCATGGCATCAATCGGCGTTGGTGCTGTAATTATTCCCTGCTCCTTGGTTGCACAGATAACGTGCCCTACCGATCTCATTGGGACCATCACCGCTATAACTCTGTCTATTCGCTACATCGGTGGCGCTGTTGGCTTTGCTGCGTTTTACAATGTCTTTTTCCACAAATACTATGAGCTTGCAAATGAGATTGCTGCTCCTCGGGTGGCTAGTGCGGAGATTACACTTGACTTCTTCGAACTCATCGCAACTGTGAGCCTTGGCTCGAACGCTGAATATGGGAAGCTTCAGGAGCTGATAGCCACGAGCCCAAGCATCTCTAATAGGGATGTTGCATACCAGACCATTCTGGACGCTACCATGTATACTTTTGCAATCGCGTACAAGTGGCCGTACTGGATTTCAATTGCGTTTGGTAGCGTGTGTATTATTTGTAGTTTTTTCTTGAGGGATATAACGCCGTTCATGAAAGAGGCATTCTAGAGTGCAATTATCCAGCCGTCGGGGCTGATTGGCATTATAGCGCCAGGCGTCTGCGCAGAGCGAGAAAGAAACTTCACAGACTATTTAAAGGACTTGATCAAGACCTGCTTTACTCATAAAAGAGAACATCACATTCAATACACACTCCGTTTAAATCATTCGTTGATATCTTTAGAAATAACATTGGTTCTTATAGTATATACTGCTGTAAACGCCTACTTACGTACGCTATGTAAAGAGAAACGAACCGCCAGAAACAACCCTGTATGAGAAAACACCAGTATGCCCAGCCGAACGAGTGAATTTTCCTTTAATTTTATATTTAAAACGACCGTTTTTACATAAATGGAAGAGTACAGTCTAGTCCGCACTAGCGCTCAATTCCATAGACTTTTCCCACATACTCCGCAGCATCGTGGATGTGTCGTCGTCCTCATCGCCAGCAATGCTCGAGCCGCTAATACGGTCTACGCTGCGGCCCATTTCGTCGCCTTCATAGCTAGAGCTGGCGCCGTTGCTGCGTATCGTGGCCACGCGGCGCGGCTGTGCGGCCTGGCGCGGGTCAGGCATGCTGACATTGCGAGTGTGACGAGCGGCCGGGTCGACCGGCGTAGACTTTTTGCCGTTGGCGAGGGGTGTATTGGGACGAGGGATATTCTTGTTCCGCTCTACACTAGGAAGACGACTGAGTCGGTTCAGGGAGCGGCCAATTGCGTTTTGATATCGGCGGACGACGAGGTATTCCATGCCCGTTCGTTCCAGGAGCCGTCCGACACGTGGGTCGCGGCTGTTGGCGCCATCGTAGCCTGCGCCGCCCACGCCGATGAGAGGATTTGCGCCTGAGACGCCAGAAACATTGCTGAGAGATTGGCCGGGTTCGAGGACTGAGCTTTGGCGCTGCAGGTTCAACTTTTGCTGAGTTCGGGACGTTTCGGCAGGCAAGGGTACTGTGCGCCCTGCCGCACGTGGGACGAGCACACTGTTGTCGATATCGGATCCATTGCGAGTACCATCTGTTTGCGAGAAGCTGGTAGTGGAGTGCACGCGTCTTTCGTCGTTGGCAAGCCGTCTTGCGCTTCCATTGGTATGGTTGTAGAATGAGCCTTCGCTGACTACTCCAGATCCAGGGGTCTCGACGAAGCGTGACGTAAGACCATCTTGGTTGGCAGATGTAGATAGCGATCCATTTTGGCCGTCAGAGTCGGGCGAATGCCGAGGCAGGCTGCCTTGAGCCAGATCAGCAGTCATCTTTGGCGGCGCACCGCTAGAGGCAGTGCGTTTCAAGATGCGCGTAGTTAAATATTCCTTGTGGCGCAATCTCTCCTGTTCAATTTCATTCGTCGGAGAGGTGTCGACGGAGGGTTGGGTGGCTTGGTTTAGCGGCGTCTGTGGCCGTGAGCTGTTGTTGGAATTATTCGTATGCTGTGTGTTAGTGGTAGTTGTGGCGGTGGTGGTGTTTTCTGGTCGTAATGACGACTGTCCGCTGCTAACAATGGAGCCTTTGCGAGACATGTACGGCGAATTGGAGGCGCTGGCATCTACCCATTCGTCTTCCGGGTCTTCGCCACCAATGTCAAAGGTGACCTGCGTCTTGTTTCCTTTGTGTTGGTTTATACCAGTGCCGCTCGAGGATCGGTGCAGCTTGTCGGAAGAAGAGCGATTATGGGCCTTGGTGACTTCGCCATGCGAGCGATTCCGCTTCAGCAGGCTGTTGTGAGACTCGCTCTTGGGCAGATTGCCAGAGGAACTGTTTCGCGACAGCTTGACTTCGCTCGTGGAGCGGCGGTGTGCCGAGGCTGATGGTTGGGCAGAGAGCCGAGACTGACTGCGGTCCGTCGGCGAGGTGGTGCGGCGAGTCAACTTTGGAGCAGCCTGGTGATGACCATGGCCATGCCCGTGGCCTTGCTGGTGGTGATGCGACTTGTGGAGGACCTTGGAGGAGGGAACTCGGGCATGAACACGGCCGCCGACGTGATGGTGCTTTTGGTGATGATACTGCTTATGTCGGTGGTGGTGGTGGTGGGCGCCGCTGTTGCCGGTGGCGTGGTGCTGGGTAGACGAGGTATCACTGGTTGTGTCGCTGTAGTCGCGAAGCTTTGATTGGCTATCGGAGGCTGCAGATGCGTTGTCCATGTCGGTTTCGCGCGCCATGGTTCGCTGGCTTGCTGCGCGAACAGCGCAAAGCTGCAGGGTCGGCTAGCGGATTGGTTGGACGAGGCAGGGAGGCGGTGGGCAGCTTTGTGTGATGGTCTTATGTGTTGATGTTTCGTTGGCTGCAAGCTTTAGGCTTTTTTCTTTGTTTTGTCTGGCTGTCACTCTCCGCACCGGTCAGCGGGGGAAAAAGGGTTGGGTGTGCTGTCGGAAGCTGGTGAGACAGATGATGACGGAGAGCCCTTGGGGTACCCAAGACAGAAAAAGCCACTGTACTGTATGCTATTAAACAGGGGACCAGAGCTGATGATGCGAGCGCGCGTTATGGAGCGGGCGCAGTGATGCACGGCACGCGGCAAGCGATAAGAGCCCAATTGGCGTAGGTGTTTGGCGCGCCGCCAATTGAATGCGCTGCCCGAGAGGCCGGTAAGCAACGGCAGTGATAGAAGCCGTGTTGATATGATGTTGAATTGGCAAAGAGCTGGAGTCTCGCCGGATTGGAACGACGGAACAAGGGAAGCTTTTTGCTGCTGCCGCCCTCCGAAAGGACGGATTGGTTGGGATGGGAGATGGAGGGGACAAGCTTCCGCCGAACTCGTTCTGGAACCGTGCTAGCGTGCAGTCCCGGGCTGCGCTCGCACCCGGAAATGGGGGACGAGCCAAGGGTGTCAGAGCCTGCGATGGGGGGTGCGAACCGCCAATTAGGTACGCTAAAATTCCCGAGACACTGGGGCAAAGACGCCTCGCAATGCAACGATAAGGCTTAATTTTGGGATACACAGGTATTAGCTCGTACTGCTGTTTGCTGGTGCGGCCGCCTGATTTCTGCGCTCTGTAGCACTAGGCTTTGCTCTCATGACGATGACATGTATGTAATTGCTGAGAAAAGATTTGCCATGAGTTCTCGTGTAACATGGGTTTCCCCTCTTTCACTGCTCCAGCAGTGAATTCATCATCGCTCTGGTACTAAGCGAAGGACCCCTGTCTGATCTTCACTGCATAATGGCACCACCATACGAGCCCCTCAACAGACTGATCAACTGATCAGAGCCGCGGCCTATATGCCCGTCATTCACTCATACACTGCGTAAGAGTACAATACTGTTGCGTTAATTATCTTCACGAAGTCTACTGCAAATGTATACGCAATGTAGATGTATACACATTATAAATCAATTATCCGGGCCTTTTCTCTATTCATACTAATAAACGCAAACATCATACCACTCTAAGGTAGCTCCGCAACTCTGTCGCGATATATCTTTTCAGCTCTTACCCAGACGCCTTCACTGTCACGGCGGTCCAGAGTAAGCAGACTGGGCAGCAACAACGATGAGTACTCATCGCTGGCCTCCCGAGCAATCAGCGTAGGGAGATGGTCAATGGCAATAATGCGGATCTCGGGACCCTCAACCTTGACTTCGGCAGCAATAGTAGGCTCCTCAAAAGAGGTGTGATGCGAGTACAGAGGAATGGGGTTGTTGTCGCTGTTGGGGTCGCATGATACGTCGGCAACGGTGCGAAGACGTCTCTCGGGGCCGGAAAGTGACTCGGCCGTGCAAAACGGAGGGGCAGGAGTCGAGCCAAGGTAGACAGTGTTGACAAAAATGTCGGACTCGGCCACCTCTGGGAAAGGCCCGCCGCGGCTCGTCTCGGCCATATCCCACTTCAAGATGTTTGGCTCAGGAACGCCAACACGTCTCAAGCAGTCGAGCGCACCGTTGCCGCAGCGTCCAAGAGCACCAATTACAATCACGCGAGGGTACTCGCCCTTGTTGGCAGACAGGGCCTCCTCAACCTTGGACTTGACGAAATCAACCAGCTCCGAACCGGAGCCCAGCACGGGAGCAGGACCGGGAGCGGATTCGGGATGCAGGAGCTGGTGCGCCCACGACAGAAGAGCCATGGCAGTACCGGCAAACCCAGCAGACTTTCCAAAGGCTGCCACACGTCTGCCGTTCTCCTCTTGAAGAAACTCAAGGTCGTAAAGAAGGCCGCCTGCGTTGGCGAAACGTGACAGCTCCGTTGCCCAGCCATGCTGCTTCTTGAAGACGTGGGCAAAGTGAATATAAGTGTGAGGAAGAGGAGCTATGGGGATTAGTCAATTAGTCACGATGAAAATGGGTAAAAGTCGAAAAGCGAGGGAGAACTCACTGCCATCAGCCTCGAGCTCCTTCAAGCCCAGGATAATGTTCTCCTTGGGAGCACTCATCCACGAGCCAGTAGGGACGATCTCAGCGCCAACAGCCTCGAACTCTTCCGTCTTGTAGATGCGGTTAGGGCACTTTTCAACTCGGACAACATATCCGGCATCAAGCAGTGCCTTGGCTCCCTCGGGTGACACTGAAGTGATGGTGATGTTAGTTTTACACTCAATGTGTGAGGCTCCATTCGCCTCCGGATACGGTTCATGCACATACAAGGAGAGCGGCGCTCCAATGGCTTGGTCTCAGACCTCAGATGAATAATGGTAGGGGCCATTTTGGAATCAAGTTTGTTGATTGAAGAGAGGAAAAAATATCCAATTGATTTTCACGGAAAAGTTGAGGTGAAAGATTGGTATCGATCGAGCTTGAAAATAAACTCCACCAGTTAACTACCGGCGCCGAGTTCGCCCCAACGCCAGTGACTCAAGGCCAATCACGTGTGGTAAAATGGGGCCATTGCCCAGTGCCATTGACCGCAACCAGTGTGACAGCCTCTAAACTTACACGCCTACTGCCTAGGATAAAGACCATGGTGTGAAATTGATTGCCACAATAATATAAAATCTACTGGATTAATGAAGTTGTAAGTATGATGCGAACTCCTTTTCTGCAGCTATGCAAAACAACAGAAAGAAAAAATCATGCCAATCGGCCGAGATCGGAATCGCCGCAGCTCCAAATGGGGAAACCTGCCACTTTGGATCGTACTCATAACCTAGTGCCAAGCGGGATGATGTCTTATACGGTACAAAGAAGAGCAACGCACACGATGAGCGAGGAAAGTAACGGCAAACCATATCGGGTATCGTCGGTAATTATTGACCACAATCATTAAAGTGTTTGGGCTTAAGAGACGGTTAATCACCTTCAACCTGTTTTACCGCCTTGCATTTCTTTGGCATATGCAAGCAGCACGGAGATGGGAACACTCAGGCAAACACCAATGCCAACCCAACACCGCCAACCTTCCATTTATGCACTCCTTGAGTGACCGATTTGACGCCAAATCTGCAACAGGATGCCTCAACTCAATTGTACAAGTAAAAACTGAGTAGAGAAGTCGATAGTCGTCTTCCCATGCTGGGTCGTTGCGCAGAGTGTCGACCAAAGTAGAAGTTCACTGGTAGGTGGTGTCACGTGTGCTGAAGATCGCTGTCGGATTCCACTCTGCCAGCGCCTATCCCACTAACCTTCGCCACTATACCATCACAACCGTAGCCATACAAACCAGCCCAACGTCTGCCAGATCGCAAATTTATGACGTATTTGGAGCAACACTGCACATAAGAAATCATGTCCGGACTCGCCGCCTTGGAAGAAGAGAAACAGCAGTATCAAGAACAGGTATGGCCCTCATCACGAAACACTGCGGACCACTGGTCGCGTTGGCACAAGATTTTGCTAACCTTGCATTTGCGCAGCTCGATCTCGTTCTTGGACAGCTTCGCGAAGACCCCGGAAATGCAGAACTCAAAGCACTTGAAGACGAGTTGAATAACTTTATCGAACTTCTCAATGAGAATATTGCAGAGCTGAAGCCCAAACAGGCCCCCAAGCCAGCTGCGAAACAGCCGTCCCCCGAGCCGGAGAAATGGTCGCGCGAGAACCATCCGGCGCTCAAAAAGGCTGCCCCGCCGCCGCCACCAGAGGAAAAGGATGATGCGCCTGTCAACTACCAGGTCAACGATACAATCATGGCCAAGTGGGTGACGGGAGACAAGGGATTCTACCAGGCTCGCATCACGTCAATCACCGGATCCAAAGCGGACCCAATCTACATTGTCAAGTTTAAAAGCTACGATAATACCGAAACTGTTCGATCTCGCGATATTCGACCCATGTCCAATAAGCGCAAGGCCGATGCGCCTCCTGCTCCAGCCGCCGCGGCACCTCCGCCTCCGCCGGGCCTGGTTTCTTCGGCCGGCGCAACTGTATATCCCGACGCAAAGAAGGACGGCGGAGATGATCCCGCTAAGCCGCCGAAGCCGAAAAAGATAAGAAATAAGAAGGAGCTCGAAGCTGGAAAGAATAAGTGGCAAGATTTCAACGCCAAATCTAAGAAACACGGCAAGGCACAGAAAAAGGAGAGCATGTTTCGCACACCAGAAGGCATTCATGGTAGAGGTAAGCACCTACAGACACACCCTTTCAAAAAAGCAATCGGTTACTAATGTGTATTATAGTTGGCTTTACTGGTTCGGGCCAGTCGATGCGAAAAGACCCCAGCCGAAGCCGTCACATTTACCAAGTGAATGACGACCTAGACTAATGAATTTGATTCTTGCAGCAGGATTTCAAATTACACTTCGGCACGTTCATATATCCTCGGCGTTTTTGGGACATTCGTTTGGTTGGAGTGCTGGCATTTGCCGTTTCGAACAATGACTACAGCGGTAACAAGTCTCCCAACTGAAAATGGAGGAGGCTAACCAGCCAGTCCATGGCGTTATATTTCAGGCGTTTTTATCCATTCCGATTGCCCCTCGGCAAAAGTACCGATTCTTGACGGCCTTTTTCTCCCGTTACAACGTTTGGTACCCATCGCACTTATGCGAATAGAGAATGTCAAGATCAATGACACGAGTCTTGATTCATAGATGCCTGATTACATGATAATATACAAGAGTTATACATTATGGTTA
Source organism: Lecanicillium sp. S3808 (assembly GCA_023628775.1). Lineage (NCBI taxonomy): Eukaryota > Fungi > Ascomycota > Sordariomycetes > Hypocreales > Cordycipitaceae > Lecanicillium > Lecanicillium sp. S3808. The sequence continues at coordinate 334,658 of JAMAJY010000031.1, forward strand.
TATCACCGTCCTCCCAGTCCAATCTTTGGCGCAATATCTTTGGCGATATCTAGAAATGCCGATGCCCTTTCACTAGATGGTTCTGCCACAACAGTCGGTTTGCCACCCTCACCATCGTCGCCAATATTTGGATGCAGCGGTATGTCACCGAGAAAGTCAATTTTGTGCTCACTGCACAAATTCTTGACTCTTTCGTTGGAGCCAAAAACATGCGTAGCCTCGTTGCAATTCGGGCAGGTGAAGAGGGACATGTTCTGTATCAGGCCCAGGATGTTGACATCCACAGTTCTGAACATGTTGATGCCTTTTACGGCATCTTTTGTAGCCAGTGTATGTGGTGTAGTGATGATTATTGAGCCTAAAATCGACAGCTAGTTAGTGAAACGCACTGGCAACCAGGGTAAAGACAATGACTGGTGGACGCACCATCTAGGATAACTTGTTGCGTGATTGTCAGCTGTGTATCGCCTGTACCAGGAGGTAAATCAAGGACAAGAACGTCCAAACCGCCCCAGTCAACCTCATGAAGGAGCTGCTGGATCGCCTTCATCACCATTGGGCCGCGCCATACGACCGGGGCATTCTCCCCGACGAGGTAGCCCATGGACATTGTCTTGACGCCATAGTTTGTGAGCGGCACAAGTTGGTTATCTAAAACTGTTAGCCTGATTGAAGTATTTCTGAAGTAAAAGACAACATACTACTTGACAGCCGCGGCTCTCCGCTCAAGTCGAACAGGGTTGGGATGGACGGGCCAAAGATGTCGGTATCGAGAATACCAGCGCGGAAGCCATTTCGGGCAAACGCCAAAGAAAGGTTTGCTATTTTTTTGTTAGCAACACGAAATGCCAGTGAGTAATTGAATCTGTGTCCTCACCTGCAATCGTGCTTTTTCCTACGCCGCCCTTTGCCGAGGATACGGCAATGACCTTGTCGACACCAGTAATCTGGCGTCGCTGCGGCTTTCGGGGCCAGCTTGGTGGCGTTCCTTTGCGCGGCAACCCCTATATTGACAATTAGAATATATCCGTAATTAACATTGAGCATGACTACTTACCAATGGATTTTCATGTGCAAGTGCGCTAAATGCACGGAACAGATGATGTTGTGTTGGACGCATTATGAGGCGCCCTAATGGCGAATAACGTTTCGTATGGGTAGAAGGCGACCTTAGCTGCAAGTATGATTATTTCAGAGTACACGTAATTTAGATTGAGTAATACATTGGCACAACGATGTAATATCGCAAATTATCGATATATGTCCTGTTTGATGTATACAAGGAAATTACTCCATTCCCTCATCTGCCAGTTCAGAGGGACCGCCACCGGGACCACCAAAAGCTCCACCATGGCAGGAGAGCTGATTGTGCCGCCATCCACCGCCTAAAAGTTGAATGACACCAGCAAAAAACTTCCATGTGGGGTGTGGCCTAAGTCGGGTACAAAGCTTCATCGCAATCCAGCAAGTAGTAAGAAACCATAGCAAAATGGGAAAGCCGACGGGGCGCGCGAAGCAGTTTCAAAGATTTGATGAGCACATTGCAAAGGGTACGATATGCCACCCTGTTATTTGTTTTTTTATCTTGTCGAGCCGACTGAGATTGCTAACCTCTTTTGACAGACTATGATCCTGAAGCGCAAAATCCTGCGGCAGGCAGCGGTAGCGACGACAGCGAAGACGAAAATGCCGGCACCGAGCACTACGTTTCTGTCGGAAAGAGTAAATTGAGAAATAAAGGCGACAACTCGCTTGGACCGCAATATAGAGGATCAAGAGTTAGTCGCGAGGCGCTCGAGGACGAAAGCGACGACGAAGAGGATGATGAAGAGGAAGAGATTGAAGACGATGGGGAGTACGATGACCCGGCAAACGCCAACCTCGAAGCCGATACTGCAAATGCTAGCGATTCGGAAATCAGCAGCGACAATGCCCTAGGCGACTCTGATGGCGAGAAGCTTGGCGCCTTTGTCTTCCGCGGCAGCTCCAAGCCTCTCGAGGCAAAAGAGCAGAGTCGCAAGAGGGCTACTGCCGCTGATTACATGTCTGAATCTGGAGAGGAAAATGATGAGGATGCTGGTGGCGCTGAGCTTGAGGACTCCGAAGAAGAGGACGATATGGATGATGGCCTAGAAGCGCTTATTGATGGAGAGGCGGAAGAAACTGATGGTTCTGAGGATGATGAGGAAGGTGACGAGGAAGGCGAGGAAGAAGAGGAAGGGGGTGATGATGATGATGGTGAGGACGAGGAGGATGAGGACGAAGAAGACGAGGACGATGATCAGACACCCAAAGATTCCGCAAAACCAAACATGATGAGCAAGTCACCAAACGCCGACGTTGACAAAGGAGCGGCTATTCAAAAACAACGAAAAATTTACGACGGTCTCTTGAATCTACGAATCAGACTACAGAAGGCGCTTATTGCGGCAAACTCATTTCCAGAGATTGAGGAGTCCGGAGGTGAAGCCGAGGCCGAACCGTACGAAGCCGCCGAAGAGGCCGCCGTTAAGCTTCTAAACACCATCAGCAGCCTTCGCGAAAACTTTGGCCCACCAGTTGCAGCCGGCAGCAAGCGTAAGCGAGATATGGAAACATCCATGTCGAGCGAAGAAATATGGGATCAGCTACAAGAAGATGAACGAAGAGCAGTCAAGTTTCGCGAATCGAGACTGGAGAAGTGGTCGCGCAAAGTCCAAAGTGTCAACGTCACGGCGCCCAAGCGCTTGAGCTCACGGAACAAGACATTGGTGGACTCTCTACATGATCAGCTCAACAACCCCGACAACAAGCTGGCAAAGCGCACTCGCGTTCCGCGATCCTGTGCCCCCGCGCAAGCGGCCAAGAAAATTACAGAGGATGAGGATATCTTTGACGACGCCGACTTTTATCAGCTCCTCCTCAAGGAACTGGTAGACCAGCGCACAGTCGACTCATCTGGCGACCAGGCGGCCGCTGTTCCGTCTGTGGTCTTGACAGCATCTCGAGACAACAAGCCTCGCAAGGCTGTTGATCGCAAAGCAAGCAAGGGGCGCAAGATGCGATTTACTGTTCACGAGAAGCTGCAAAATTTCATGGCACCTGAAGATCGTCGGTCGTGGGAGCAGGGTGCGATTGATCGTTTCTTTGGCACGCTGTTTGGTAGGAAGCTGGAGCTCAATGAAGAGGAGAGCGACGACGACATGCCAGATGCGGCTGACTCTGGATTCAAGCTTTTCGGGTAAATTATTGCATAGCGTATATAGCATATAGTATAAGGGACTGCGCTCTTGAAACGGGCGCAAATGTACAAATTAGCCAAGCTTGGACAGTTAACCTGTTCCGTGTACTGTTCCGAATCCATTTCCGATGCCAGATCCGGCCGATTTGCCAGCAGGGTGCGGGCACTAACGGCCTTGCTTGCGGTGGTGGGGTCTGCCGGGTTCCTGACGTAGTGCTGCACCTCTCGCGCCCAGAGGTCGGCTTTCGTCGGTTCCTGTCGCGGGGGCGGGACAGTTCCGTCGCCTACCCCACCAAGCTTGTAAGTGAAAGAGCTGCAAAAGGTGTGCTGCTGAGCTGCGGAAGGAGGGGAAGCTGTTCCGTAACACGTACTTTTTTTTTTCTTGAGCTGTTTATTGATTCTGTTTTATACAAGCAAGCTCTTGTTCCTTTACTCTCCTCCTCATTGAAGCATCTTGTTTGTCGTTTCGCACACGCACAACATTCACAATGGCCGTCACCAAGTCCTGGGTTGCTGCCGACGCCAACGGCGATTTCTCCATCCACAACCTGCCGTTTGGCATCTTCTCTACGGGCTCTGATGCTGCCCGCGCCGGTGTCCGCATTGGCGACCATGTTCTTGATCTCAAGGCCCTGGCCGGCGATGCCACTGCTGCTCAGTCGCTCAAGGCCATCCCCGCCTCTGCCGCGACCTTTGCCCAGCCTACTCTCAACGCCTTTGCTGAGCTCGGCCGTTCTGTTCACCGTGCTGTCCGCGCTGAGCTCCAGAGCATCCTCGACGAGAGCACCTCTCTCAGCGCTGTGCTCAAGGACAACGATGCCCTGAAGCAAAAGGCCCTTGTGCCCGTCAACCAGGTCAAGATGCACCTGCCCATGCAGATTGGCGACTACACCGATTTCTACGCCGGATACCACCACGCCTTCAAGGTCGGTGTCCTCTTCCGCGGCCCCGAGAACGCCCTGCAGCCCAACTACACCCATCTTCCCGTCGGTTACCACGGCCGCTCGTCCAGCATCGTCGTCTCCGGCACGCCCATCAACCGTCCCCGCGGCCAGATCCTGCCGAACCCTGCTGCCACGCCCAAGGAGCCGGCCACCAGCCTGTGCAAGAAACTCGACTATGAGCTTGAGCTCGGGTGCTTCATCTGCAGGCCTACTGAGATGGGCGAGTCGGTCGACGTCAACAAGGCCGACGAGTACATTTTTGGTTACGTTCTGCTGAATGACTGGAGTGCTCGTGACATTCAGGCTTGGGAGTATGTCCCTCTTGGTCCCTTTAACGGCAAGAACTTTGGCTCTACCATTAGCCCTTGGGTCGTCACTGGAGATGCTCTGGAGCCTTTCCGCACCGAGGCCCTTGAGAATACCACTCCTGTGCAGAGCTACCTGCAGGAGCAGCAGAAGAAGAGCGTCTACGATATCCAGCTGGAAGTCAGCATGAAGGGTAAGCAGCCAACCTGAATCTGCTTAAGGTGTAATATATTTGCTAACTGACGTTTTCAAACAGCCGAGGGCACCGAGACTTCACTCCTGGGCAAGACGACTGGCAAGAACCTGCTCTGGTCATTCCCGCAGATGATTGCTCACCACACTGTCGGCGGCTGCCCTCTGCGCGCCGGTGACATGATGGGCTCCGGTACAATCAGCGGTACCGAGATTCGCGAGCGCGGCAGTCTGCTCGAGATGACCGAGGGCGGCAAGCAGGACCTGGACATTGGCAATGGCAAGACGCGCAAGTTTATCGAGGACGGCGACAGCATTACCATGCGTGGATACTGCGAAAAGGATGGTGTGCGTGTTGGATTTGGTGACTGTGAGGGCACTATCCTTCCGGCCAAGTCTGCTTAAGAAGGGTTTGATGTGATGATGTGTTATGAACGGGTATACTTGACAGTAAAAAAATAATGTTGAGAACTAGATGTGATGAACCTGTAGCCGAATGGCTATGGAATTGACAATGATATGGCAAATATTTAGAGGCCTCTTTTTCGCACGTGAAACTTTTAACTCTTAACTTGAGTAATATATACTAGCGAGATTGGCAAAAACAGACGGCGTATCGTTCATTTGTGCCGGTGACTTGGTTGCCGTGTCTCTCCTCGTACGTAACTATTCATCACACATACAACGCACGGAAGAGGAACAAGTCACAAGTGAGCTGTCCTAGGGTAAACTAGGGTATGAGTCATGAGACATTCATGGGTATTATTACGCTTGAAAGTCGAAAAAAAAAGGTGAAAGTCCAAGATGACATAGAATACAAAATAAGGCTTTGCTGTTTTGGACTTCGTACAGACATGGGGTTCTACGGGCACGAGTATACCATGAATGGCATGCTTACAGTGGTGGCTAAACTCTCGTAATATACCTTTGCTTCTTTACGCAGCCTATATGATATCCTTTTATATGCTTACTAGCGGTCTGCAAGGCACCGTAATAAAGAACTCTTCTTAATGCCACTATGCAGCCTTCTGGGTCTTGTGAAACGCCATCACAGACAGTGCTTCCATCCTGGACATGCCGACTTGAACCGGGGTTCATGCTTATTACTTTCCAGGCGCCGTCATTGGGCGCGCAGACGGCGACTGGTGCTGAAATTCGGGGTCCCCCGGTCACGTGTAGGTGCCGGCAGTGGACGGTTCAGGGCATTTGGGTCAGTCATGGTCAGCGGGCTTACAGTGGCAAGGGTCAGTGTCTCCACGCGGGGTGGGTTAGTACGAGTACCAGCTCGTTAAGGATTGTTGATGAAGGAGCACGCCCAGGAAGCTACTTTTAGCACTACGTTAGGTATTGCCTGCCAGCCGAACCGACCGTTGTCCTCCGTGCGACATACCTACCAGCGAGGTAGCTACCGGCCGTGCTGCCCCGGAGTCTTTTCCTCGCCCATCTTGCTCGTCTCTCTCTCTCACTTCCTCTCCTCTGCCCAGCAACATCGCGGAATCCCAACAAGGTCTGGCACTCCCTTCAACGTTTGCACATGTCGCCCGCCGCCGGCAATGGAGCAGATTGAAACGCAGGCCTCGGACCTGCGGTTCCTGGCGACGGCGCCGGTGCCGCTCAGCAATTCTCCCAGCATCTCGTACGAGACTCCGCGGCCTGGAACCCACGCCAGTCCTGCTGGTTCCGCATCTTTCGGAGACAATTCCGCGTCGCAGGGCGATGGCGGTGCGTCTGCCAACAAAAGAAAGTCGATTGACGATGGCGGCGCTTCGGCTAAGCAGACGCGCAGCAAGCGAAATCGGGTGAGTTTGCGGTTGCTTTTGTTTGGCGGTTTTCTCTGGTTGAGGTTTGAGGTGCGGCGGATGAGTGAGATTATCATCATCGTAGTCATCGTCAGCTTCAGCTTCTGCTACAGCCGCCTCCATCTCTTGTCGCATCAATCATTACACTTATCATTGAACTCGGGCTAATTCATCTTTTATTTGTTTGCGCTCAACAGTATATTTCGATAGCATGGTAAGCCGCAGCATCCCTCGTAGCATATTGAACATGCCTCGATCCGCCCTCTACCTCGTCATCACCACTCTACTCTCGTGCTTCAAACTAACCCGTCCATCTAGCAACGAATGCAAGCGTCGCAAAATCAAATGCAACGGCGAAACGCCTTGCAACCGCTGCGGCAACCTCAACCTGGCCTGCCTCTATGCGCCAAACTGCTGCTCGACCAACTTCAAAGACTCGGATGAGTACAAGACTGTAACCTCGCAGCTCAACCGCCTGCAAGACGAGGTCAACTGGCTGAACCAGGCCATGCGCAACATGCAAAATGACCCGTCACGGTTGGCCGTCTCTAACGACAGAAATGTGCCGGCTTCTGTCTCTGCAGTCTCCCAGTCACCGGCGCAGAGCTCTTCAGCTTCTGGCCCACCACGAAGCGATCACGCCCAATCTCGGCCGCAAGGCGCTTTTAAAGGCCCAACTAGCACAGCTTTTAACCTCGACATTGCCAACACTACCATTTCAAACATGGGATACAAAGGCATGGCCGACCTGGACGCCCCAGACCTACCACCAACTGTAGAGGGGCTCGCCCCAATGCAGACGCCATACGGTGTTCTGGATCCGATAATGGAATTCAGCAGAGACGAAATGATCCGTTTATGCCGACTCCACGAAGAAGAAACAGGCATCATGTATCCTGTCCTCGACATTCAGGTTGTCATTGCTCATGCTAGAAACTTGGCGACATACCTTGAATCTGTCCGGGGACAGCGCCTCACCGAAGCCATCAACGATCAAGGAACCCTGCAGCTGAAAATGATCATGTGCTGCGCTCTCGTTGTCGAGGAAAATGGCCCCAGTGAAAAGGCGCAAAGGCTTTACGACAGCATGGAGGCGGCTGTCAACCGTAAGCTGATGGCAGACGGAAGCGATATCTCGAGTTTGCCGCTGCTCTGCCTTTTGGCTGGGTATCGGTTCCTGAGCAACGATGAAGTTCTTGCCTGGCGTGTCATGGGACAGGTGTGCCGCCTCTGTTTGGAGAGTGGCCTTCATCAAAAGCATGTACTGATGGGCATTGAAAACAATGCGGAGCGCAGAAATGCTCTGACTAGTTTCTGGTCGGCATATGTGCTGGATCGTCGGTGGGCTTTTGCCACAGGGTTGCCATATACCATTCATGATGAAGAGATAGATCCTGAATTACCATTCCCGGTGAGTTTAGTGCAAGCCCATTCCACTCGAAGACTGCATTTACTGACGTGCATTAGGAGGAATATCCATATCTCGTCGCCATGATTACATACTCACGGATTGGCGCCAAAGTATGGCGGCAGGTCGCACATTCAGGACCGGTTCTGGCAAGGGAGCAAAACCGAGAAGAAATCGACCGGCTAGATCGAGAAATCCTCCAGTGGTACGAAACCGTTCCCGAAGAGGTCAAGGTTCGCAACTGGGACAAGGAGCGACAGATGACTTCGACGCCTTCGTATAATCTGCAGCGTCTTCGCATCTGGACATATTTGCGATTCAACCAAGTACGTCATTTTAAATTATGATTTCTTTTTTTTTTTTTTCAATGCACAACTCTAACAGTGTTAGATACGAATCTGGCTCTACACACCCATCTTGCACAGCGCAACGAGCATAATGAAGAGTCCGAATCACGCCCCGAGGGTAGTTGACCTGGCCAAAGATACCATTCGCTATCTCTCACATCTCAACAATACGACAAATCTCTACCGAAGAGCACAGACCTTCTATCACCAGTTCCTCTCATCCGCCATTTCCGTCGTGTTTCTAGCATCTGTCCACGCACCAGTCCGATTCAGCCCCGTCTGCCGCGAGGAATTCTACATGGGTCTCGACTTGGTACGCGATCTGTCTGCCAAGAGCTGGGTATCCAAACGCCTATGGCGAACAATCAAGTCACTTAAAGACGTGGCACCGCGTTTCGGCCTCAAGCCAGACGAGGATCCGCATTCTAGCGCCGCTTGGGGCATGGTTGGTCTAGCAAGAGGACATGTTGAGGATCCATATCCGAACTTGCCGATGCCGCCCGGTCAACGCCCGCCGGAGAATAGCGAGGTGGACAAGAACGGCGCCAAGATTCACAATGAAATGGCTCGCATCTTTGAGGGCTACGTGTCGTTGAACGGATTTCAGTACGGGGAGGAACCCCAGCAGCCGAACCAGCATGGAGAGCTTACGTCTCCAAACGGACAGGGTATGGTGTTTAGGTCTGATGGGACGGTTTTTCCGCATCTAAGGGAAATGTTTTGAGCGTGGCGTGTCAGGTTTCGTAGTGGCTTTGCACAATATACCAGAAGGGGACGACGTGCATAGTGAAGTGTAGTATTCACATTGATTATCTAAATCATTTTATGTAAATACTTTTTTATGTGAAAAGCTACTTTGGTATAAATCGAGCTTCAGCATCTTGGTCCTTATTTTCACAAGCTCCCTCGGATGCGGCAAAATGTGGCTGGCTGTAGCCTACGACATATTAACAATTTGGTGGCATGACGCTACAGCCTCATGGCGCTAGCATGGCCCTTGCAACCTGCTGAAAGCCCCGATGAGGCTGACTTTATACTTGCTTCATTTTACTTCGTCATTTTTCTTTTTCTTAATACGACCACCAAAAGTTCTAATCGACGAGTATGAACCTGTTGCAATCAAAATGCCTGACGACACAGAAGTCATTTCTGAAGACGACATTATAGTCCTACCCGAGACTTATACACATGACGTCGACATATCTCTACCACGTTACGCAGTCACAGATGATTCTTCAACCCTTGAAGCCCGCATTGCCAGCACGCCAGGTCTTGCGTTGCCTATACTCAATGCTCCATCGCCAATAAAAGCACACTTTAACACGGATGGCCAAGAAAACCCCGAGCGGCGGCTGCAACGGCATATTGTCGGCTCGTTTTTCCGCGCCGTGCAAGACAATCAAGACGATGTTGTCGCCGACTTCATCTCTCGCGGCCTCGTCTCACCCGACGTAACGAGCTCGAGTCATGAAACGCCTCTCCTCGCTGCAGTGCGGTGCTCGCACATTGGTATGCTTCGTCGTCTCCTCTCCCTCGGCGCTTTAGTCGATGGCTACGGCAGCTCGCAACCAGTAATATATCGCTCTGGAAAGCCGCCTCGATATTTTCAACGTACGCCGCTGCAGTATGCTGCTGAAAAGGGTCATCTTGCGATTGTCAAAGTGCTGATGGAGGAGTTTGGGGCGGATGACTCGCTGATTGCGCCTGATGGTGCGCTTGCACTACGTCTTGCGGCGCAGAATGGTCATGAAGAGGTTGTGGCGTATTTGCCGGCTAGAAAGGGCGGGGCGTGGAAGAGGTGGAAGGCTGCGCATGAGTGGGAGATGGAAAGGATACGCGCTGCGAGGGACAAGATTTTTTGGTTTGTCAAGCTGATTGGGTTTGATGTTCCAAAGGTGTTGTTTTGGTATGTCCCCAAGGAAGTGTGGAAGCAGAGAGGTAGGGTCGTGAGGTGGGTGAAGAGGCAGGTTGTTTTACTCCCGCGACGAGCTGTGAGGCTTGGAAAAGGGTTGGTTAAGGGGGTGAAGGAATTACCAAAGGTTGTTGGAAAGCTGGCAGTGAAAACTTGGGGTTTGGTTCGGAGAATTCCTGGAGCGTGCAGGATTGTCGTAGATTGGCTTGTTTCTGGTGTTGTGCGTGTTAGTGGTGCGATTTTGGAAGCTTTTGAGAAAACGATCAGCGCCTTGCATACTGCGCTTACCATGGTTATTACTTGGTGCAAAGATATTACGCTCAGGGATGTTTGGAACGGCGTGACGATTGCGTTTTTTGCTGTTTTTAAGGACTTACCGCTTGCAGTGTGGAACTTTGCAAGTGATGTTGGCGAGGTTATCTACAAGACGGCCAAACAATTGTTTGGTACGCTGGGCTCGCTTGTGTACTATATTGGATTGGGAGTTTGGCATGTTGTATTGTACATACCGCAGAATATTTGGGACATGGTAAAGGCTGTTGGAAGGTCTTTGGGCAAAGCGTTTAATGAGGTCATGGTGCAGTTTGATCCAAAGAGGTTGGCATGAAGGAACTGAGTTATGAGGTATTTTTGTCTCGTTTATTTCTTTTACTGATATAGCGGGCTGAATGTTGTGTAGGAATTTCATAAATTTGCTAATACGTGTCTTGCTATATGGCTCTGATTCACCGAGGACAGGATAAATAAGCGTGGCTTGGCGTGCTTATACGAACACCGACCGTGAATGCGCCCTCTTTCTCATTCTTACAGCCACACATTAAATAACTTGGCCAGTTTGATTTAGAAGATACAAGGATATTACTTGTTGAACTTTGAATGCAGTTGATAAAATATGCGCTCCCTCGTCTACAACGCCGCAATCTCCCTCGACGGATTCATCGCCTGCTCCGATGGCTCTGCCTCCTGGGTCGTCGACGATGACAGCATTGACTTTGATGCACTCTTTGCTTCTTACGACTACTTTGTCATGGGGCGAAAGGCGTACCAGGTCATGCTTTCGTTTGGTGAGCCCAGCCTACTTTCGAAGCTGCCAAATCAGGCTGTCGTGGTGATCAGCCGCACTATGAAGCAGGAAGAGCATGCAAGTGTTACGGTGGTGTCTGGGGATTATCTCGAATATATCAGAGATTTAAAAAGCGGGGAAGGAAAAGACATTTGGCTCATGGGCGGTGCAGAGATTGCTGGGCCTTGCCTTGAGACTGGGCTTGTTGATGGGATTGACATGGCAATCATGCCAGTTGTTCTGGGTCGTGGCATTAAAATGTTTGCCACGTCGGAAGACAATGACTGCAAGACTTGGAAATTAAGGATTGAAAGTGTCGAAAAGTTGGAAAAGAGCGGTATCTTGATGACCAAGTACAAAGTTTTTCATTCCGACAATATATGAGGTCTAGTGTAGTGGGTTACATAGTCTATCATATTAACCTAAGCCGCCTGCGACTCTTGAAGACCAGCCATGTACTTGTCCATTATATCATACGACATGTTGCTTCCTCCACAAACCACAATAACGACCGTCGTGTTCTCGTTAAAGCCTGGGATAAGCTCCTTCAGCTTGCCATTGTAGCACAACGCGGGACACACGCCGCAAGCCAACTCAACCACGTAGTGCTCCTCGTCGGCAAACTTTCTGCACGCAAGGATAGCTTCCGAGTCTGGCAGGGTTACCGTCGTTACATTGTCACGAAGGCCGTACTCGTATGCGCGGCTGCATACCTTTCGGGCACCAAGACTAGTGGCCAGGCTGGTGATGCCAGGGAGGGTAATGTGCTCCTTCTTTTCCACGGCCTTGCTAAGCGCATCGGCGCCTTCTGTCTCAACTGCAATGACGCGAGTGTGATTCTGAAGTCCGAATTCTTCCACGCCCTGCATGACTCCGGAAAAGAGACCACCACCGCCGACGCTGCAAACAATGGCATCAATGTTGGGAACCGTCGAAGCTGACCCGACGCCGTTTGCCGATGGTGCCGTGACGGGGTAGTGGTTCACCGTGTCGCCAATCTGGCGCAGAATCTCCTTTGTTATGCCCATGTTGCCGTTCCAGATCTCAGGGTGGTCAAAGGGCGACACGTAGACGGCAGTTTCACCCTTGGCCTCTGCCTCTGGCATGACCGTGTTTCGCAAGTGTTGGTCGGCTTCTTGCCACGAAGCGCCATTTTGCACAACGTCGGACGCACCGGCCTGGTGCAGCTTGCCAATCATGAATTGTGTTGTCGACATGGGCACCACGACTGTTGCCTGGCAGCCCATGGTGATGGCGGCGTGAACGCATGCTAATCCTGCATTGCCCCCGGAGGAGCTGTAAAAGTGCACCTTGGCGGAGGCATCACCTGTTGAGGCGCGGTGAGCTTTGAGGCTGGTTAGCATGAAGTGCCCGACGCCGCGGGACTTGAATGAGCCCGAGGGCTGGAGGTTTTCAAGTTTGAGATAGACGTTGCTGATGATGGCGTTAGTTTTGGTATATAAAAGCGGCGTTGGCTGTGCTGCTCCTTACCATCCTGCTTCTCTTGAGAGATTGGCGGATCGCACTAGAGGAGTTTCTATGTATGGTGTCTTGATGTTGCCCTCCATAGCTGACGATTATGGACAATGGTAAGGACAGTTGAAGGCGAGAGTCTTGGATCAAACGCCAAAAGCTTAGCACTAAATAAGACCGGTGTCGCTTTCGGTGGGTCTTTGCAACCTCTTATCACCACTCCACTTGCGTGTCAATTGCGCCTTCTAGAAGGGTCGTGATGTGGAGTTGTCGATGGAAGGGCGATGTCTGCGTAATTTCGATGGAAAACTGAATCTAGATTTCGCTTGAATCTTCTCGCTAATTCTCGATATAAACGCTGGCGTAGTCACTCCACCCAAGAAGCCGCCACGACCGACAATGCAAATCTAGTCGAAGCACTCCAATTTCAAGCCTTTGTCTTTCTAAGTTCCAACGGAAAAGATATTTTCCTCCAAAAAAGCCCGATCAGCGCACTACCCTGGTTGTGACGGCGCAGAGACATCTATCGGGTTGCGTGTCTCGATTGCGCAAGGGTTGTACGTGGAAATCGACAACTTCCCAATTTGGAAGACGTAGAAACGCACTGTCATGGTTTATTGTCATTCAGTGGCCATTAGTGATGCACCTACATACGCCATAATTAAACAGCGGACGAATCTGTCGTATAAGCGGTACGTAGCACAGCCTTAAAACAGTCGAAGGATTGCTAGCCTCTTGCTGGAGGACCAATAGCATGAGCTACAGCAAGTCGCGGACGGACTTGCCGTATGCAGCCTTACTGGTGTGCGGGGTAATAGCCTTACGAACAGGGCGACATTTATAAAGGCTTACTTGACTCCCCTAGTTTAATGTAATGGTAGAGATTTTTGTTTATTATTCAATTCAATTCAAGTTGATCCTTTGAAAGAACCGAAAGCATGGCTGACCGTGATATTCTTTCCAAGCAGGTGAAGCCGAGTCACTACGACATTGACTTGCGTAATCTCGATTATACACAGTGGACATATGACGGCACCGTGTCTATCGGTGTTGAGATTTCCGATCCCTTTAAAGAGCTTACGATAAATACAAATCAACTGAAGCTCAATTATGCAAAGGTCACAACCAGCAATGCAGTAGTCGCTGAATCTAATGTATTCAGCTACGACGAGAGTACGCAATCCGTCTGCATTACTTTCAACCACGACGTCGCCGCTGCAGAAACCGCGAATATTGTTATTGCCTTTCAAGGCGCTATGAGTGACTCGCTTTCTGGATTTTATCGCTCTTCATACAAGCCGGCAGTCGACCCGGCTGCTTCTGTGCCTCGTGGCGCAGACGGCTCGTGTTTCGCGCTCTCTACTCAGTTTCAAGCAAATGATGGTAGACGCGCGTTCCCTTGCTTTGATGCACCCAACTTCAAGGCTACATTTGCTTTGTCAATGGAAGTGCCTACCGACCAAGTGGCCCTGAGCAACATGCCCGTCAAATCAACGACGCCAACGAAAGAAGGTTGGCATGTTGTGACTTTTGAGACTTCGCCGCGTATGAGCACATATCTACTTGCATGGGCCATAGGAGATTTTGGCCATGTTGAAGCATTCACTGAGCGCGAGTATAACGGCAAGCGCATTCCTGTTCGCATCTACACTGTTCGCGGCATCGAGCATCAGGGCGAGTTCGGCCTTACAGTGGCACCAAAAGTGATTGACCTATTTTCAGGCCTCTTTGACCTGCCATACCCGCTCCCAAAAATGGACCTCTTGGCTGTTCCAGATTTGGCAATGAGTGGTATGGAAAACTGGGGGCTCGTTACTTCGCGGCAAGAAGGAGTAAGTCAATTGTCTCGTGGACATCTGGTTTGAATGTGTACTTATTTTACGTGGCAGCTTTTGTTCGATGGGGCTACAGCCAGTGAATCCGCTAAAGAAAGCGTGGCATCCGACATATCTCATGAAATTTCGCATCAATGGTTCGGGAATTTGGTGACAATGGAGTGGTGGGACGAGATCTGGCTAAACGAAGGATTTGCGACGTGGGTGGGTGAGTATGGCGTCAGCTCTCTCTTTCCTCAGTGGAACGTTTGGGCACAATTTATCACCAACCGGATGGCCTCTGCATTGCAGCCGGATGCTCTGCGGTCTACTCATTCTGTTCAAGTACCTGTTTTAAGCGGTATGCAAGCCCACCAGGCTTTGGATGGTATAAGCTACGGTAAAGGCTGTGCTGTTATACGCATGATAGCAAACTATTTGGGTATCGACACATTTATGAAGGGTGTTTCCAATTATTTGAAGGCCAACACGTACGGCAACGCCAAGACGCAATCGTTATGGGAGCACCTTGGAAAAGCTTCAGGCAAAGATGTCGCTACGATAGCGGACCCCTGGATCAATAGCCATGGCTACCCTGTGTTGACAGTGCAAGAAAACCCGGGACAAAACGAGATCACCCTAACGCAGTCTCGATTCTTATCTAGCGGTGATGTCACGAAAGAAGACGATACGACTATTTGGCATATTCCATTGGCAATCAAGGGCCTTGCGGGTGGCCAAAATGCAATTTTGTCAACCAAACAGCAGACCTTTTCTGGCGTCGACAACGAGTTTTATATAGTCAATGCCGACGGGATTGGATTCTACAGAGTCAACTATCCCGCATCGCGATTGGCAAAGCTCAGCACGCAGCTTGGCAAACTGAGTCTTTCAGACAAAATCTCCATCATTGGATCTACTTCTGCGCTTGCAATGGCCGGTGCTAGTCCAGTCACGTCCCTTTTGGCGTTTCTCGAAGGTTTCCGCCACGAAGCGGAGCCGGATCTGTGGGTGCAAATCTTCGGCGCTCTCAGCGCAGTGAATGGCATCTTCTCGGGTGATACGCAAATAAGAGGCGGACTTAATCAATTTAAATTGAACTTGATTCAAGACAAGGCGAGTGAGCTAAGCGTGGATGTACCGGCAGATGACACCTACGCCAAGCGATCTCTGCGCCGCATGCTGCGAGGAAATGCCGTCAGATCCGGACATAAAGAGTACGTTTCTGGATTCAAGTCTTACATATTGGTTTAAAGCTAACGTTGAACTAGAATCACTGATAGTTACTTGCCCCTGTTCAGAAAATGGGAGGAAAATGGCAAAATTGATCCATCTATTCTTCCGGTAGTCTTTTCTGCGGGCATGCAGGATGATCCCTCTCGCACCTTCAAGTTGCTCAAAGAAGCTCTTTTCAATTCCAACTCAGTAAATGAAAGGCTCTACTTACTCAATGGGCTCTCAAGAACCGAAGACGAAGAAATCATGCGGCAAGCCGCCAAACTCAACTTTGGCACATCACCACCGGAGGAGGTGCTTCAGGTCATGGAAATGATAGAGATTCTGGAAAACTTAGCTGACCACCCAGTCGGCCGGCATATTCAGTGGCAGTATGTAAAAGACAACTGGGATGAGGTTGCTGCCAAGATTGGCCACCCGATTTACATGGATCACTTTGTGAGGATTAGCTTGAGCAAGTTTACGACTGAAGCTGAATTGGCCGATGTTGAGGATTTTTTCAAGGATAAAGATACGTCTGGATATGCTCAGACTCTGCAAAATGCAAAAGAAGAAGTCAGGAGCCGCGCCATGTGTAGACAGAGGGACAAAGAGTTGCTGAAGAAATGGCTCATTGAGAATAAATATGTACAATAAATACCTATGTTTCCTGATCTACTCAATATGCAGCTTCAAACTTATAGATCTAGTCATCGAGTCCCTGGCAGTGCTCCGACGTCTCGGTAATTTCCTTGTAGGGAGGCTCGTCGGTCCAAATAATGTCGAAACGGTCACCAGGGTAGTTGTCATGATCACCACCGAGAGCCTTGACAATGTTGTTGAGCTTCTTGTGTTCCCAGCTGTGAAGGTCATATGTCAGTCCTGCTTTCACATCACAAAAGAGTTGACAACAGAAAGAGTATAACTTACGCGATGAGAATATTACCACTGCCGTTATAGTTTTCGACTACATCAGCAACACAGTCAGGATCGTCGCGGTCGCAGGAAACGTCGACCGTCAAGCCGAGGTCGTCCGCAACAGGCTTGACAGTGTCGTACGCTCGCCTTCTAGCACCGCCTATTTTTAACTCGTATTAGCTGACATACAATAATATTCACACCGCTTTTTCTCTTACTTGGCTTGTATTCTTGTGCCATGATGTGTCCAATGTTATAAGGCGAAGAAGCGCCGAATACCTGTCTCAGGCACTGGGCACGCTGCATGCCCGCTGCACTAAGACCGCGCTCATCATCGTCTTCGGGCTTTTCGCCGTGGCGGATAAGGTAGACGGTGGGCTTTGCGGCAGCAGCAAAGGCTGCGAGTGTTACAAGTGCGAGGAGCTTCATTGTAAATTCCAATGTACGGATAGCATATACAAGAGAAAACGCCTTGGGATATCCATCTTTCGCAATGCGAGCTATTACCTGTTATATACTCATGAAAGTGCCGTCTTTACCGATATGTTCACAACATTGCCATGCACGAATAGTAATACACACTAATAACTCATTCATAGTCTTGCGTCTTGATGGAGCCACACGTGCTTGGATTACGATAAGCCATTGCACGAGGGCTTACACCGTAAGCAGACAGCGTCACATTTGACCCATACGCTAATGGAAACTAGCGCAGGAGAATCCTCAGGATCCTGTGTTTTTGCGCCCGTGATTCTTGAGATCGACACCCGTGGTAGATCTGTTTGCTTACCGAGATCAGTCGCTAAGATCCATTTCCCCGTCCGAAGATGTCTGGGCAGCCAAGAGTTATTTCGCCGCATCTCACATGGATATTTCCTTCTTTCGGCCGAAACTTATGGAGTTTATCTGCAGTCTTTTGCACGGCCATTTAGTAATAAATCGTTACAAACACCTGGAGTAGACCTCCATCATGGAAATTCGGAACCATTCTACGTGCTAAATTGCGTAGTCTCTTTCAAATCTTACATTCACTATAGGAATACGCAACAAATCTCAACTTTGTTTTCATAATGCGCAATTGTGTTTCCTGAGATAATAGCGAAATCCTTATACGCTTCCTTGGTTACTTCTCATTCCACATTTGACAATAATTACCTCTCCATGCTTTGCGTAGACAAACTCTCCTGAGCGCGTCATTAGCGATAAACGGCTTTCAGTTGTATTCAACCAATCCATGGGCATATAGAAATGCCGGATGGTGTCACCGTTGCGGGAACAGGTGGAGCTGCAGAGCCACAGATCACGATCCAAAAAGACTGCTTGATTTCGGTATATCCCGACAACGCTGTTGAGCACCAGATTATTCCAATTACCAGCCTCCAGGGCAATTTCAGACTCTGTGTTGAAATCTGTAGTATCCCAGTAACTAGTCTGTGTCGACTTTCCACGATCACCAGTCGACCATTCGGTCACTATGCGTTGGCCGTCTTGTGTGGCGAAGGCTCTCATCCGAACAAGTCGATCTATCCATGTGCTGGGTGAATGTGCAGATTGAAGTTTTATTCCGGCGCTGGTTCTGAGGCCCTTAAATTCTGCCCATGTATAGATATTGGCGTTTTCAGGCTCAAACAAAATAAGACGATCCTGTTGGAGGGGGTGATTCAGCCACCAAGGTGTAAAATTGCCATCATACACTTGACGTTGGCCTATGTCTTTACCGTCCTTAATATTGAACATTCTGTGACTGCCTTGCGATGAGACAAGAATAGAAGAGCAATCTGGACTAATGAGAAGTTGTCGAACTCCGCCGTCTAGATCCGGGTCGAGTGTGAAATCCCGCTTAACAATGCAAGACCATTTAGTGGAAGATATTTGCTGGATATGTGCCACAATTATGCGCCCAGAATTATCACCAGATGCAATCAGGGATCCATCTACGGACCATGTGATTGTTTCAATGTTGAACCTGACGTCGTGATTGTACAAGAACTGCAGCTGTCGTCCACTCTGTGTGTCATGTATGAATATGGCACCGTTGCTTTTCCCACAGCAAATGTAGCTACCAGTACTGTCGCTACCCAGCGCTGTGACATTTACAAGCGCTCTGCTAGATTCCAGTGCCACGCTCTGGGGAATTCTTCCAAAGCTGCTATTTTCAGACTCCGTTCCGCTTATGGATGAGTCTTCTCGTATGCTGACTAGTAGTACCTCTGGAACCCAGACGTTGCATTCCGATGAACGTACATCAAAAAGCTTGGTGCCATCTGGACTGAAGCAAATGTCTGTTATAGGCTCTGTATACTTGTCGAGCTTGTAAAGAAGCTCCATGTTATCAGCGGCGAACAGCTTTACTACACCGTCCGAGTTTCCCGTAGCGACTAGAGTCCCAGTAGAGTTGCAGGCGACAAGACGAGCATCGACTGCCGCCTTGTTCACTTTTTCGTATTCCGTTACAAGATGGATAATCGAGCCGTCATGATCAACGGAGTACACATCGTCGTTGCAGGGGTTGTAACATGACGAAACCGGACTTCGAGTAGCGATTGCCCCAATAAGTACCATTTTCTCAAGGTCCCATACTTCAAGAGGCCATCCCTTGTAGGCTAAATTGAGTTTGGTAGCATCTTTGGAGAATACAGCACTACAAGCTGAACCGCGATAGCGGTCGCCAGTGGTTGGTCGATTCCAGCGTACACACTGTGTTAGGTTGCGCTGGAAATCCCATGTAGTGAGAGTGTCATCAGAAGTAAATGCTGCAACTGATTTGCCTCCAGCCCTGAAAGAAACAGCCAAACAACGAGAACCTCCGACAGTTTTCAGTTCATGAGTAGTCTTAGCAGTTTTAATATCCCAGATCTTGAGTAACCTGACGCCACCAGTGACAAGATTTTCGCCAGTAGAATTGATCTCCATGGCACCAAGTCTCTCACCGTGGTGAAGTCTTCGAAGCTCTTGACAAGTCTCAGCGTCATACAGAACGACAGTTCCGTCTATACCGGACAACCCAATTGCCAAAAAGGAGTCACCGCATACCACGAACCTGCAAGTTTCGCCATTTTGTCCGACACGGACGTGAGCGAGGCAATCGTCCCAATTCTTTAAACCGGTGCCAACAATTGTAATGTCGCCGGCTCCTGCAAATTGAGACCCTATCCGCGTCTTAGTCGGACAGAAGGGTGGTAACAACCTGTGGATTGAGAAGGGATATGCCGTGATGTTGCGACCGTATTTGGGCCCAATCCTCACCAAGTCAACCGCCCATCCAGTAATGAGCTTCCTGTCCATTAAGCTTATCAATGGGGATTGTACGACGCAGGATTCTAGTGCTAATGCCCCCAATGTAAGTAGGGATACATCATTAAGCAAACCAACCGCCTCCACCCATGAAAGCACCGACGTTCTCAGAAAGTCGCGAATCGAGGTTTCCAACTCTTTGTCAATTAGAGCCTTTTGGACATGGTCAAACCATGATGTTGCTGAGTACCTCAATAATGGATGTATTTGGTCCATATCATCAGCAGACCTCGGTTGGCGGCTGCTATTGCTAATTGGCGCAAGAAAAGCGTCCTCGCTCCAAACGTTCAAACACACGCGTGCCAACTGGTGATGGCTTTTGGAGCTATCGATACCAAACTCTGAATGCGTACAGTCTAATAGAAACTCTCGCACAGTCTCGTGGATCAGTTGAAAATGAGATTCGTCCTGGGTTACTTTGCTGATCCGGATCAGATGTGGGCAGACCTGCTTCACCGTGTACTCGAGGCTGGCAATCTGGCCAAACATCGGAGTTAAAGTAGCCGTAAGCTCTCTCTCTGTGAGGGGGCGCACCGCGCAAACGATATTTTGTAAAATAGCTTTGGCAATTTTTTTGTTGCTTTCCAGTTTCTGAGACATGCTCTCAAGGATGCTCTCGAGGAAGGCTGTCATATCCGATGGAATTCCCTCCAGTGCCTCTGGGACCGCGTCGAGTGTGTAAACTGTAGACAAAACAGAATCGAGAGCACACTCAAGCCAGAGAAATATCCCTTGTGATTTCTTGACAATTAGCGACACAATGTGTTCGATATCCTCGGTCTCAAAGGGTAGAGACGCGAGCCTGAGCCTGTGTGTCGCGTGGCTGATCATATCCTCTCTGGTGTCCAACGCATCGATTTGTTCTTGCTTCAGGCAATCCTTGGGTACACTACAAATAGACCATGTCAGTATATTTATTGACGCCACGAGAGTGGCAACTGGCATGAAGTCCAAACTTACAAAGTTTGCAATGCCCGTTGAATATCCATTCCTGGCCGTGAAGTGACCAATACGTTTATAGGCGTCTTGGATTTTATTTTTGCGATAAGTGAAACGACCTCTGTAGGCACTGCCGCCTCATCCAGCGCATCAATAAGCCAGTACCATGACTCAGTATTGTTTGGCTTTATCTCGAATAGAGTGTTGACAAATACCCTCTGCCACAAAAGCCTGGTGGACATGGTCTGCACTTTTGTCTGGTCGGTATCAATTTCAGCCAGTTTTTCATAAAACAAGGGTATTTGGCTCGCCATTTGTGATATTAATGAAAGTAAAAAGGCTTTTGTCGTGCGCTGAGCCGTATTATTACTCCGAAAGAAGTAGAATGCGTACATTCTTTCTTCTATTTCCAACTTGTCGATGACGGCACTCATTAAGACCGATTTACCAGCGGCGGGTGGCCCGTTAAGCCATAAGTAGCGACCCAATGCTTCTGGCTTGTCGCCGTACCACCACTTATATGATTCCTTGTTATATATCCACTCACATGACTGACTTAGCATTCGATTATCACGGAAGAATAATAAGTTTTCCCCGTTGGTATCTTCTTGGCCAAGAATGGTGGCAAGATGCTTCATGGCTTGGCTACCTCGACGTTGTTTTTGTATTGAAGGCGAAATAGGCTCATATTCCGGTGGTTTCACTGCATACACATATTAGATACTTGAAGTTTTGTTTTCTCGCTTCGCGTTCTCCACTGACGTACCTTGCGACGTGTACTTCTTTAGCATATGTTGAATAAGACTCTTCAGTAAATTGTAGCCTTCGTCGTCTTTTGACTTAAACTTGATCATTGTGCGATGATCACCGGGGAGCTCAATATTCTGCTCATTGGAATATCCAAGCAGAGCGGACTCTTTGTCGACAATTTTCTTGACTCACAGTTAATTGCGCAAAGTCCAAATTATGGGCTCCAATACACTCACAACATATCTTCCCGGCGCAACAGATGTCGATAAAGTCTCGTAAAGTGACCATAGTCCAAGGTTATCTGAAGTGTAGCGGAACTCTTCATTGATTGCTGCAAGAATGCTAGATTTCGTTTTGAGCTCTTCGACGAAGGTTTTCGATCCGATAGTTGCAGATAGCAGCGTGTGAAGGGTCGACGCTGCATCAGATCCGCGGTGAGGTGTCCCAATGAACACTATTCCCTTGATACACTCCGCTACTATATTGTATGTTTTGTCTTGCTTTGCCATCATGTAGGCCTAAACAAGGTGTTAGTGACACAGCACACAAGTTGAGCATTAAATACCCTAACCTTTTTGACAACCAAGCCGCCCATGGAGTGCGCAACAAAGAAGATGGGTGCATCTGCCATTTCTTTGACAGTGATTTCAAAGTTTAGTCTTTTTGAAAAATCCGTAATTGTGGATGTGCTGTCTTTTGTTGTGGCAAAATCGGCCGCATATCCGAAAACGCAAAGCCGAACCATTTCCAAGCCCGGCTCATGAGGGAGCCAGTCTTGGGGCCAAAACTGAAAAATATAGGCTCTTAGCCAATGTAATATCAGTTATCGAACTTTCACTTACACTGTTTGGAATTGCGGAATTGCGCCATGTTTTCACAGGGTGGCCACCAAGTCCGTGGACAAAAATGATGGTTGCAACAGGGCATGATATATTATTCGAAATCTCGTAAAGTCCCAGCTTCGTAGCCTCTACCGGCTCTTCGACGAGGTTTTCGTTTGTTCGAAATCGGTGAAGTAGACTTGATGTTCGCCGAGCCGCGTGTAATTGTGTATCAACCCGAGGCGGAGCCATCTTGAGTCGGCCGAGTGTGTGCACGCAATCTCGTGTATCACAGTTGATGTTGTACACATCTAGGAGTGACACTGGACTTCAAGAGTTATCTGCCAAACGTGTTTGCCGGGGCCTCGGGCTTATTGCCTGTCTGTAATCTAAACCATGTCATTTTCCACCCGTGAAACATCGGCGTTAACCGCTTAGAGAGAGAGGAGCACGAGTACTTACACAGTGTGAGCCAAGTACAATGCCAGTTGATTGGAAGCTGTTTCGCGACTCACCCCGCATTGATGCAAGTTTACACCCTCGGTGCCCCATAGTGGCGTTTCTCCGGCGGTTACGTTGCCAATTGTAGAGGCTTGGTAGCGGAGGGACAAGGCCCGGCCCGTTCTAATTTAAGCCTGGTTACGTGGTTACGTCGAGGCAAATACGAAATCTTGAGGAGATGCTCTGAAGAGAGTAAACAGGCAAAGCGTACGAGTATGTCTGGTGACTATGATGTATGTTTTATTTTGAGGTGTTTAATGTGGAACCCGAATCTAAAAGGCTTTGAAGTAGGTCACATTAGAGAGCTATTCCGCGCCGACCGAGGCATGAGAGTCTTGTTCCAAAGCATCGGGGTATTTTTGAGCCAGGTCATTCATACTTTCTATCATTCTGTGCATAGTGTCAACCATGGTATTCTCGATATATTTTAGTCTCAAATTGGATACTCACTGTTGCTTGATGTCACCTAGTCCGTCGACCATAAGACAGTAGTGGAAATTAAAGCGCAGTTCGTAAAGCTGGAGGCGGTCATCAAAGCCCCAGGCTTCGACGGTATTATGATACGATTTGTATTTGTTAATGTATTCCTTGGTGAAATTGTTTCGAGGAGGTCTCCAATTTCCAAGTTCATACTCGTGGTGCGCAAAGAAAACTGCTGCATCAAAAATGACTGGAGTATCCGGCGTCGTGGTATTGGCACAGTTTCCGCACCAAAGATCACCGTGAACCAGAGATGGGGTTATCTTCCCGTGAAGTGGGCGCAGAAGACGAGGGATGACTCTGTCAAATATCGGCTGAATGGCCTCGACCAGTGCTGGCTGCTCGCCATTTTGCTCCAAGTCAAGCGACAACATGTAGCGCAGGCCCTTGGCGAAGAAATCCTCCCAGGAATCCTCCCAGTCGTTCCTTTGTCGGATGTTGCCGTTGCAGGTATCCATGTGGAATCCAAATTTACCAGTCGGACTCTTTACAGTTTTATGTAACTGAGACAGCTTTTGGCAAAGAGCGGTCTCTTCTGGCACTCCGTCATGTACCATGTCCACAAACCGACTTAAGAAGTAGTAATGCTCTGCTTCGTCTTGAAATGCTCCCCAGGCAACTGGCTTTGGCGCGAAGCCGGGTACTGCATCTGCAATCAAAGTCATGCCCTCAAACTCACCGCGAAACATGTCCCGTGCGACATCTCCTCGCGCTATCTTCACGAAGAAGTACTTTGTATCACCATCATCTGTTATGGTAGTAATTTTGGCAGTTTGGGCCCAAAGTGAAACGCCATGTTTATGGGCGGCAATAAAGGTACAGTCTCGAGGTAGCGCTATTAGAAGCATCAGCAACAAAGCCATATAATATCCTTGTGCAAATGCAGTCAAGACCAAAATCAATTACCTTCCATGACTACCCTATCAATTTCAATTTCGGTTGCATTATGGAGACCACCCTCATCCATAATCAATTCCGCAGGACTAATATCAACATGGGGCTTGAGGAATAAGTCATGCTTCGGGCGAATTGTTGGGCTCTCCATGGCATTGGTTGGGCGTTACACGGGGTGATAGACAAACTGGTTACACAAACGAAATAAAACTAGCAGAAGATCGCGAGCAAGGTAACACAAGATAATTATAATGGTGTGCGGTCTAGTGCCACCGGCCAGTTCCTTGACCCTGTTTTTGACGCGGGGCGAAAACCGGGCGCTTACGGCGAAGTTGCCATTCAACTTACTGGCGGGGTTGCAATCCGCCGCCAATCCCAAATGGCTACATCGCCGCAAGTCACATTTCTCCGGGCGTTAAATAAATATTATTCGTGGCCAATTAGATGGCCAGCTCTAATAATAGAGCTTCTCTCCCTCTTTCGAATTTCCTCTGTTTTTCACTCTTCTATCTTACCGTTCACACTTAGTCACCTCAAGCCGCCAGCCGCCAGGATGACCCAATCCTTTGTGGAAATCGGCTCTCGTGGCACAAAGATGCCAGCAATTGGCTTCGGCACCTTCCAACCAGATGTAAATCCCGAAGCAGTCGTTACGGAAGCCGTGCTTCAAGCGCTCAAAGCCGGATACCGACACATAGACACGGCTTGGATGTACGGCCACAGCGAATCTGAGCGTGGTGTTGGTGAGGCTCTCCGCAAATGGGGCGGAAAGAGGGAAGAGGTGTTTATTGTGACGAAGCTGTGAGTCATTACCCGCGTTGTCATCAAATTAATTTGAATAGGCGAGTTAAGTCAATCCCAGTGCAAATGCTCATCATAGGCCTGAAGATGTGGCACCCGCGCTTGAGTTGAGCCTTAAAAATTTGGGAGTAGAGTACAGTAAGTGTTTGTTAACAATTTTTCTGGAGCTTAGTACTTACTAATGTAAAAAGTTGATTTATATTTGATGCATAGTAATTGCTCGTATTGCTTTGTAATCCACATTGGAGCAACACTGACATTCTATACCAGCTCCTGTTGCCTACCACCGGATTGGAAGCGGCGCTGAACAATGGATGACTTCCAGATATCCCGATGGAAAGGTATGAGCAGCTTCTTTGGTTATTGGAACTAAGGCTCCTTACTCACCAGTATGCAATGTAGCCAAAAGTTGACCTGGAAGCGACCAAGCGGTACCCGGAGACGTGGGCAGCCATGGAAAAGCTTGTCGAAACAGGCAAAGTGAAAGAAATAGGTATATTCTTTACCCATCTTTTGTTGTTTATTATTCTAAATCCCGTACAGGCGTGTCCAATTTCATGATTAAAAAGTTAGAGAAGCTTCTTCTCGCAGCCAAGATCACCCCAGCTGTAAACCAGATCGAGGTTCATCCGTAAGAAGCACGTCTTTTGCTAACCCTCTCGGATTCTAACGACTTCGTAGTTATCTTCCTGAAAATGACATACTTGAATATTGCAAATCCAAGAATATTCATGTCACGGCATTCTCTCCTCTTGGTGGCAAGCCAGTGGGAGCGGTTGCACCAAATGCTCATATTCCTGGGCCGTTGCTCGACAATACAGTCAGTGCAGCTCTCTGATGGCAATTTTTTTTTTTTTTACAGAAGCTCATTTTCTACCATAGGTTATCGATGTTGCAGCGAGAAGCAACTTGACACCCGCTCAAGTGCTGCTGAAATGGGGTTTGCAGCGAGGGACTAGCGTCATCCCGAAAGCTTACGGACTACAGCACATGATGGACAATTTTGCCGTCCAAGGGCTACCTGATCTGTCTGCGGATGACATCTCACAGATAAGTGAACTAAGACCTGCCCAAGGAGAAGTCAGATATGTTAATGCTGCAAATCACTGGGGCTTCGACATTTATAACCCTGGTGACCCTGATCCCAGTGAGGAAGCTTAAAACGAGATGTCTGCAATTTACTTGCCCGAGATAAATAGAGCAATGCTGGTACTTATTTTTACGGTCTAGCTTAGTTCATAGAAGCCTATCCATAGCGAATGTAAAATGCACATTCTAGTCTCAGCTCTCAACCCTGCCAGCAGTGGGAGGGATGCCAATATTCTTCTTCTGAAACTTGATGTTGACCACGTCGTCAGGAACAAATACGCTAACCCGGCCAGCGCTAAAGTCTTTGTTTGCAAGAATTGCCTCATATGTCTTTCCAAAGTCGGAGGTCTTCATGGCCTTCTTGCCTCCGTCGACGACGGCGTCGTAGTCAACGCGTGTGCTGAGGTATACTTCATTGAAGCGTACATTGGTACCAGCAAGCTCGCGGATTGCTACATTGGAAAGAGAGAACAGAGCGCCTTGGGCGATGGCAGTGACTCCTGCAAAGCCAAAGTCGCCGGCGCCACCAGTTACGAGGGTCCAAGTCGATTCGGGGTTTCCCTGTTCAATAAGGTAGGGAACGGTAGCTCGGTAGGCATCTTTTAATAGTTTCGGTTAGCGTTCAAGTCTAAGACTCTACTTGTTGGTTATTACTTACAAAAGTTGGCTCCGACGGCAATCTCTATAGTCTCCTTAAATTCCTCAGTAGTCAACTCCTGAATTGGAGATTTTGGCTGGTAAATTCCGACTAAATCTAGTTAGTTATTTCACGTCTGAAATTGGCAGATATCAACAGTTGCGCACCAGCTGCGTAAACATGCTGAAAGGCAGGGAGCTTTCCGGCCTTGACCTGGTCAACAACACCCTGCACGCCCTTGTCGTTGACAACATCGGCCTCAACAAATGTGACCTTGCTCACGTCAGGTACGTTCTTTGTGATCTTTTCTTGCGCCGCCTTGTTGCGAACAATGGCTAGGACACTGCGACCAGAGTGGAGAGCGGCGATGATGGTGGACACGCCAATATTGCCGGAAGCGCCGACAACAAGAACAGTTTCCATGTTGATGGTATTGTACGTTAGAAAAAATTGAATATGTGAACGTATTTTTCTCGTGACGAAGAGGACTGGCTGGTTTTCTTGCTCTCGTCCAGAGTCTAATGCCGCGTAATTTATAGGTTGTTCAAGGTCGGAAGTCGGCGCCAAAGTAGCCGATAAGATCGCAACAAAGATATTCAGATCGAAGCAATCCACGTATCAGCTACTTTGAGAGCTTCAAAATTGACAAGTGAATTTATAATCTTCTTGTCTTCGCAGTTTCTCGGATGTCCGGGGCGGGAATAGCGGGGTTTCTGAGTAGCCTCACACCACTTGCCTCGCCCAACAAACGTAGTATTAATAAGCCTTGCAGCTTAAAGCCCGTGTAAGTCCGGTCTAATTTTCTTCAGCATCGCTGTTATCTGCAGGTATAATAGTAATTTCCACTACTTTTCCAAAAATATCCTTGCTGTTTATAATCCATATTTTCAACGAAATTTAACCAACCGACGAGAAACAAGTACCGATCAGCAAAGTCGAATGGCTCAAGTCCGCTCCGCGAAATTACATCAAGCGTGAATGAGCTGCTAAGGACTGCTACAGCAACCGAACTCAAAGAAATTAGCTGAAATATTCTAAGCTACATATAGCCATTTTCCTTCAGCCATTCCCTCACGTCATTGCTGTCTCGTTCAGCCCATGCCTTTCGGGCTCGCATGGCCTCCATCGCCTGGCCAAGGGCCTGATCGTATGAGTTCGTATCACGACCAGCAAAGAAAACCTCGACGTCAACGATTTAGGTCTTGGTGCTGAGTCCATCCAAACAAAGACGGAGAATGACTGCCTGCATTGATGCGGGAACTGCCTCCTCAACCTTATCCCAGTGTACCTTTGTCCATTCCCATAGCTCTTCGGCGCCCGCTGCAGATGACCCAAGAAGCCACAACAGGAGATAGATCTATCCAGGTGTTAGAAAAGACAGTTCTAAAGCCTGCTAATTGCCACAGGCTGTTGTGGATGAGATTTGCGTACATCTTGTGATTTGACGTCTTGGGAAAACGCATGCCCAAGAACCCATTTCGCGAGTCGGGCGTTTCTGACCCTTCCTAGACACTCGAGCGCAAGGTACTTCTCCTCGTCGTTTGGTGAGTTTTTCCAAATGCTAAAGAGCTCCTCAACCTCACGCATATTAGCGTGTGCGGCAACAATGCCAAATACTTCATATCGAAGCTGCGGCGCGATCGATTTTTCGTCTGCGGCGATTCGCGCACTAAACAGCCGCCTTGCTTCTTTGACAACGCTGAGTTACAAGTTAGTTAGCTTGAAAATCGAAGACAGCAGAATCAAATATAAAAAGAAGAAGAAAAAAGAAGAACAAAAGTCTCACGTTTCGTCACTGGCTAGTCCTGCAGCGTTGAACATGGCGGCCTTAAACTCCATCTGTGACTCGACATCGGAATCGAGCATTGTCCAGCCCAACTCTCGCGATTTCGGCCCAAGAATGTCTAATGAGAGTTTTTGGAGGCCATCTCTCAAAGCATCATCCTCAAACTTCAAGACTGGCATCACCTTGCTGAGGTTTTGATCTATCATTCTCCAAACTGCGAACTCAGTCATTGATTTAAAACCAAGGCAGGCACTGAGCAGCTCGCTGGTTCTGTTGACACCGGCAGCCGTAAGGGCGGACACGTCTGCCAATAGTCCGATACAGTCACGTAAGCTCAGCTGATCCTGCAGCGCCGCCTTCGTGAGCTTCTCGAGATGGATAGATGAGTAAGATGTCCGGAAAATTCCATCGTGATTTGCGTTGATCTTCTGTAGGTTCTTGCTATTGACGGGAATGGTGATCTCGCTCTCATTAATGTCGCATGTGTCAATGCCGGATTCTGAGCGAACCGAGATGCGAACAGGGTATATCTGGGAATTGGCGCAGTGATTGCTGTCGTTGCTAGAGTCCACTTGCCCAATGATAAAGCGGTCTTGACGTAGCCGCAGTGAAATAACCTCCTGGGAATCCGACTCATTTCCATATTCTTCCACAACCCTGATGACAGGGAACCCGGCTACTTTCGTCCAGACACTCATTACTCCCGCAATATCGTAGTCAGTGCATTCCTGAAACGCACCCCATAGGTCGGTGGACTCTGTATTGCCAAATTCATGGCGGCGGATGTAAAGTTTGAGACCATCGAAGAAGCTTTGCTCACCGATCTCACCTAGCAGCATCTTCTGGATGCAGCAGCCCTTTCTATATGAGATGGCATCGAATACTTGTTTCGCCTTGGTCGGGTCTGGGACAAAACGGTCGACAGAATGGCTACTATTGAGGGAATCAAGCTCAAGTGCTTCCTGAAGGGGCTCAGCGACGTAGTTATTCCATACCTTCCAGTTGGGGAAGAGCTTGTCCGAAGCATACCAGGCTAGAAGTGTCGCGAAACCTTCTTTGAGCCAGAGGCCATCCCAATACTTCATTGTCACAAGATTTCCGAACCACGAGTGAGAGATCTCGTGCAGGATAACTCGCGCGATGACCTGCTTTCTATCGAGCGAGGCGTCGTCGGCATCCAACAGGAGATGATTTGCCCTAAAAGTGATTAGACCCCAGTTCTCCATGGCACCGGACGACATGTCTGATAGCGCCACAAGATCGAGTTTCGGAAGTGGATAGAGGCTATCAAATAGCTCTTCAAAGAAACAAAGTCCATCTGAAGCGATTTTGAGGGCAAACTTGGCCTCGGCTTCGGAGCCCTTGGGACATAGAACTGAAATTGGTATTCTGGTCTCTTCGGATTCAATCCGAGAGCGCGGACCGGCGACGAGAGATACCAGCTGTGGTATTGCTGGAATTAGACAACAGGCATATTGGAAACACATAGAAAGGACGCAGCGACAACCGCTGAAAGGGCAAACTCGGCCTTTTGGTGGGGTTCATCGAAGCAAGGAAACACCTATTTGTTGCGTTTAGCATTAGAGCAAGAAATGCCAACTCTGAGAAGCGAGACGAGGGCCGTCTTACTTGTCCAGCACAAGTTGGCTCCATGAAGGTTACGGCGAGCTGGTGCTGGTTTCCATCTGGCGTCTCATACTTGGAGCGATAAAACCCTTCAAGCTCATCTTTGAAATTGCCTGAGTAGGACAAGGTAATTACTGGCGTGGCACCAGCAGCGAGCTGTTGCGGTACTCGGATTTCTATCATATCGTCGGCAGCGAAGTAGCTATAACCATCAGTAAGCGAACACTACTCAGCTGGTGCAACAAGTAACTGAAGAACCATACATGAGCGACTCCAAGACGTCCCAAGATGCATCTTTGTAGGTAATCGTAGCGGAATATATGAATATGTTCTTGCAATGTAGCTGTATGACGTCTGTCGGCTCTAGAACATGACAACTTTGTGGCGGTTGTCAGCAAGGCACGTCGATATTTGGTGATGTGAGCGAATGACAGCTGCGCACCTGATCTTGACATTCCCAGTAGAGACCTGCTTGTCGAAATGCGGCCCAAGCAAGACTTCATAGCTGAGCGGCCGAACACTGGCCAGAAGCAAGTTTCGTTCCAAGGCTGCAGTGGCCATGTCTCCTCTTCCGCGTGGCAACGCTAAGCTAGTACGTGTTGTTTGTCTTGAATAGAATGATGGAACAAGCAACGTATAGCCACTGTAGACTAACAGTGTCAAATATGTTTATTGTCGAGGCCAGGTCTCGGGAACGGGCAGGTGCCCAAGTAAGTTCCACTCGGAACTTGAAGTCGGCAACGGTACAAGTACTTCAGGTTGTGAGTGACATTGCGACCAATGTACCAGTGTCTACATTAGTAGTTAGGTACCTGTGCCTACTTCCCTGGCACTCATCTGGTACTTTTGCATATCAAAAAGAGTTGCTGGCCGTAAAGGCTACTGAGTATTGGCAGTGTAAGGTGGAGAGATTCGGGTGAGAGCGGATTGACCCATGTCCGAGGCTTCTTATTCTTAAACGAAAAGCCATGTTGAAAAGGACTAATTCCGGAGACGCTGAATCGATATGTATGCTCTAATTCGACCTCGCATAATCCGGAGTCCGGTGCGTGGCGCAAGAGCTACCCTGTGGTGGTAAGGTCAGCTGTAAGCACCGCCCACTGCCGCGCGTCGCTTGTCTTAGCCGCTTTCACTCAGCCTTACAACCGTTACTCCCACTGTCTGTCAGGGCTACTGGGCCAAGACTTTTTGACCCGAAATACATTTCAAGCAGAAGCTGCATCGCCCAATTTGATCTCGTATATTGCAACCGCTCCCGAGTAGCTCCTGACAATGAGATCCGAAAAGTCGAGCCTCCCAGGCGACGGAGAGTTGCCCGCCTACTCCTCCGACAACAACCAGCACCTGTCGCCGACGCAATCTCAATCGCAATCGCAATCGCAACCGCAGTCGTCTGCGCACACACCGTCGCCAGCAGACGACATACCGTCCGAAGCCTACCCGGCCTCGGACAATCTAGATCAAGTCGGAAATGGAGTCCCCACTGTCGATGCACCATTCAATTTTCCAACCGACGACCGCCCACCGGCATACGAGCCCGTGACTGCCACGGCATCAAGCTCGTCGTCGGCCGGTCAGCTCCTCAAGCCAATTGCCATCCCTCAAACAGTGCCTGATGCCACTGCACCATTCCTTACGGCTTACCCTCCCAGCCTGCTATCTCGCGGCGTCACAGAAGACTCATGGAAATCATTCATGGACACCATCTCGGCCTTTCTCACCGCCAAAGTCGGCGACCGCGCCATCAGTCATGCCGGCGACATGGCAAAGCATTTCAGCGAAGATACGAGGAATCTTGGCAAGGGCGTTGTATCACAGACAAAGCACCTCGGGCGTGATCTCAGCAGACATGCAAAGAAGGGAAATCTAATTGGGGTTGCCACTACCGCCATCAGCGGCGTCATCGCCATTCCCATCTACTTTGCCCTTGGTGCCGCTGATACGGCCGTCAAGTTGCCCGGTGCAGCAGTCGGAGCCATAGTCAAGAAGCCGCGGACACCGGTTGAGCGTGTCAATGCATACGCAGCTGTTGCGAATGAAAAGTGGCTGCATGGCCGTGGTCTACATGCGCAACTGGTTGACACACACGGGCTAGCTCAGGTATTGGGTCTGCCAGCGTCCCAATTTCTGGCAGTTGCTCGTGGAGGCAAGGAGGGAAGTGCAGTAGGGATGCTCAAGGCACTGGAGATGCATATTGAGCCACTCAAATTGGCACAGGACGAGACATTGGGATTATCGGAGAAGTCATTATGGCTGGTGGTTGCGCAAGAAGTACGGGAAGAGTCGTAAGTGAATGAAATTGGAACATGTGGCCATGTCATCGAGATACCAAGAATTTATAATATATTTTGAAGCAATAAGAGCTCCAAATGGGGCCTTTGAGTACAAATGAACTACGACTAAACTAAACACCATGGTATTACATCCCCTCCATTAAGATGAAACACTATTTAAATTAACGTTTGGCGATTTATTATTTTACATGGAATTAAACTCGCAACAACAACCACTGTTTCTTCGACCAGTTTGGTGCTGCTCCAGCCTCCCACCAAAAACAGTGGGTAAGTGGCTTTTCCGCGGAAAACTCACCCTTCACCCATCAACTTGCCCGACATCGCAGCCATCAATATCGAGCCGCAGCCGCGCAAAACTCACTGACGCTTTATATGGCATGAACTGTATATAATTCAAGAGGCTCTGAGAAGTTATGGAATTGCAGAATAAGCCGGAGCGGCCGTACCGGTCCCACCTCCGCCCGGCATGCATCCCCTGTCGGCGCCGCAAATCCCGCTGTCATATGGAGGCCAATGCCGATGTCTGCCTCATGTGCCGTGCGCATCGGACAGAATGTTCGTTTCCCGAGGGATCTGGGTCACAGTCTGCCCAACAAGCACCGGCGAGTGGGCGACGCAGTCGGCGAGCTGCTACTTCGATTGGAGGCTCTGAGACGCCGACTCGTGCCTGTAACAGAAATCGGGCAACTCCAGCGGCTAATATAGCAACTCCAGCAGCTGATATAGCAACTCCCGTCGCTTCAGCAGAGCAAAGTTACCAGAACACGTCTACAGCAAATGTATTGCAGGGCGGTCCCTCTCCGTCTGCTGTGCAGCGCATCCAGCATCATTCTTCGCAAGATGATGATTCTCCTCTCAGTTTGGGCTCCGCCGACGACCAGAGCCTCAATCTTCACATTGTCGGTCCAGCTGTCACCAATGACAGCCAAGTACTAGCAGACTACCTCTCTGGACTGCCTGGAGTTACTCGAAGTACTCGCATGGTCATTCCACAGTCTGCGGGGAGATCAAAGCCTGTATTGTTTACAATGGTACAGAAGCGACCACTGGGTGTCACTGTAAATCGCAGCAGGGCAGCGGAGAAGCTGGAAATTATAGAGAACTTGCTTCAGCCTTATACAATGGAGGTTATCGATGAGTATGGCCCTTATTAGTTCTTAAAAAGTACTAGCAAGCTAACGTGTCGCAGATACTTCAAGAAAGTAGATATTTGCATGCCTTTGTTGGACGAGATTTCTTTCCGTCAGCAATATCGCAACGACAAGGATAAAATCTCTCCTGCACTATTAGCGTGCCTGTATGCACACATGTCTATATACTGGCCTTATTCGCCCGCACTGTCCCATCAGTGGCGTCCAGACGGTCGATTCTTGTGGAATCTCGCCAGTGACGCAGTATACTCTGAACTTCATTTAGCTCCCGGCATGTCAATTATAACAGCCATTATCTTGAATATTGGCGGCCGTCCTACGACATCATTGATAGGGAATGGGGTTTTACTGGGCTCCGCGGTGTCGATGGCGCACTCTCTTGGTCTGAATCACAACCCAATGCCTTGGAAAATTCCAACATCAGAAAAACTCCTTCGGATGAAAATATGGTGGGCACTTCTCATCCATGATCGATGGTAAGGACAACCTCTCTCCAGGGTAGCGCCAACCAACTAACCAAGGGCCTCAGGTTGAGCCTGGCACATGGCACGCCTCCACACATATCTCGGAGGCAGTACGACGTGCCTCCCCCAACGGTACAATTTTTGTGCGAGACCGGCGCTTCTGAGCAGCGAGTGCGAACTGCAGCTGTGTTTGTTGCGTTGGCAGGCCTCACCGAAGTCCTGGACCGATACTTGCAGCAAGTATATGACATTGACACAGATAAGAGCTGGAGCACACATAATCTCGAGCTTTCTCTCAACAACTGGGTAGATTCTCTGACCGGATGCAATCGACTTATAATAATCCGAGGCGCTCATATGGACGTCCCAGGAGCACCGAACCTGAGGCTTGCTTACCTGACGACGCGGCTTCTCCTGCAACGCATTGAGCTTGAGGCTGTAAAACAACAATACAACTCACCAGGAGAGCAGGTCATGAACCGATACCTGGACGCGCGCAGAACGGCTGAGGAGATTCTCATATTTACCCAAGAGCTCCAGGAAGCGCAACTTGGTGACTTTTGGATGTCGGTTTCCGCATTTGCATACCCAGCGACGGTCAATTTTCTTCTGCGCTGTGCCCTGGAAACAGAGAATTCACCATCCGGGCTTGCTCAAAGTGGCTCTTTCAGAAT
The DNA here is from genome assembly GCA_023628775.1 of Lecanicillium sp. S3808. Classification (NCBI taxonomy): domain Eukaryota; kingdom Fungi; phylum Ascomycota; class Sordariomycetes; order Hypocreales; family Cordycipitaceae; genus Lecanicillium; species Lecanicillium sp. S3808. The sequence continues at coordinate 369,470 of JAMAJY010000031.1, forward strand.
TGCAAGAGATCTCGTCAACACTTTGCGCAATTACCAAGATAATTATGCCTGGGAGGTCGGTGATATATGTCTCGCGCAACACGCTGAGATTGTGGACAAGGTCCTGGCCGGTATTGCGCCCGCCACACACAGCTCCAGCAACAACCTTGACCATGAAGATTTTGTCATGCCGGACGCATCTATTATAGACCATTTTTTCCCTAGCCTCTGGGACCCGTTGCAAAACGTTTGGTAGAAAACGGAATGCTTGAGCGCGGCCGGGCAACTGTGGGGTTTTCCGCGGTAAAACACCTCCTCGGCCAACGGTTTCCGGAAAACCTCACAAGAATCACTCCACTCAATTACGGTATCGGAGTGTGTTGGATGGGTGTATTAAGTATTTAAATGCTAGTTCGCGCCATCGAGCGATGGAGGTTTTGTCGTCCTCCACCATCTTGTTTTAATTCGCAGTCTTGGCTGATATACCTTTACAATGGCACCTGGACGTGTTACTCCGGCTACTGTGGATGACTTCGCTGTCAACGCACCAAAGGAAGGAGCTGCTCCAAAGCTCTACCAGCATGAAGAAGAAAAGAGCCTTATGGCAAAGTCCGAAAAGTATTTACTCGGTTTCGGAAGTGCTGTCCATGATGAGATTGTCTCAGGCACTCAAGGACTATATTTTTACACCGCCGGTGGCAAGAGACTTCTCGATTGGACGTCTGGACAAATGTCCTGCCTCCTCGGCCATGGCCACCCGGAAATTGTCAAAGTTATTACTGAGCATGCCATGTATCTTGACCATACTTTCTCTGGAATGGTGTCGCCACCAGTTGTTAATCTGGCCGAGCGCCTCTGCACCATGCTACCGAAAGGTTTAGATCGCACCTTTTTCCTGTCTACCGGTGGAGAAAGCAACGAAGCGGCCATCAAGCTGGCAAAAGTATTCACAGGCAAATTTGAAGTCGTTGGGCTTGGTGCCTCATGGCACGGCGTTACAGCTCAGGCTATGGGCGCTCAATTCCACTTTGGTCGCCGTGGTCACGGCCCTCTAATGCCTGGCACGCACATGCTGCCAGCTCCAAACGCATATCGTTCTGTGTTCCGCAAGCCCGATGGATCATATGATTGGGAGGCTGAGCTGGATTATGGCTGGCGCATGATTGATCTCCAGTCGTGCGGCCAGCTCGCCTGCTGCATTGTCGAATGCATCCAGAGCTCTGGTGGCATGCACGTCCTGCCACCGGGCTATCTCAAAGCGATGAAGAAGCATTGCGAGAAACGTGGCATGCTTCTTATTGTTGACGAGGCGCAGACTGGCGTTGGTCGCTGTGGTGACTTCATGGCCATCAATCACGACGATGTTGTCCCCGATATCTTGACGCTGTCCAAGACACTTGGCAACGGTTTGCCTCTGAGTGCCATTGTTACGAGCGACGAAATCAACCGCGTCGCCGAACAGAACAATTACTTTTTCTATACGACGCATCTCAATGACCCTCTTGTTGCCGCCGTCGGTGACAAGGTCCTAGAGATAGTCGACCGAGAAAACCTCGTACAGCATGCCCGCACTGTTGGGGATGTCCTGCACAAGGGTCTTGCTCGTCTACAATCTCGCTATGGCTGCATTGGAGATGTCCGAGGGAGAGGCCTCATGGCCGGCGTGGAGATTGTTACAGACCGCGAGTCCAAGGAGCCTGGACTAGACCTGGCGAAACGCGTCGGTGACAAGGCGTATGAACTTGGTCTTTGGGCGAATTTGAGCACGCACCCTAGCTTTGGTGGCGTTTTCCGAATTGCGCCACCTATCACTGTTACTGCTGAACAGATCGAAGAGGGATTAGCAGTTTTGGAAGTTGCGTTTGCTGAAACGGAGGGGACTATGCCTATGTATTAACTGTTGATTTGAGTGGGTATAATGCTAATGAATGCGATAAATGTCTTGCTATTTCTAATAAAGCGTGTCTTTCCACTAATAGTGCAAGCTACGCACAGTCCAGCAAATTCAAGAGTGTTCATATGCTATGCGCTTGCCCTACCTGCCACCGGAGCCCGCCGCCTTCTTATCAGCCACCAACTTCTTTATACCTGGCCGATTCATACAGCGATTCCACCATGCATGCACAGCTTCGCGATTGACAATAACATCTCCATAGCCGTATGCAAAGAGAGACGAGATCTCCGGGATGTAATAGATATCTACCAGCGTAAACTCATCGCCAGCCATGTAGTCATGCTGGCGCAAGAGACCGTCAGCAACGTCAAAAAACGCCTCGAGCGACTTTACTGCCTCAGATACAACAGATTCATCAGCATTCAAGCCCCTAAATGGTTTGGCAAATTTCTCAAATGTGACTCTGCTTGCGGGCTCGGCAAAGTAGAGCGTCTCTGTGGACTGTGCCTGGTCAAATAGAGCCGTTGCCTCTAGGTCGGAATCCGCGGGCAGGAGCGGAAAGGAGAATTTCCTTGCCAGGTATTTGCAGATTGCGCGGCTCTCATAGAGCGTGAATCCGTCTGGGAAAGTTATGGCCGGGACTTTGCCCCATGGGTGACGTTGTATGAATTCTTTTGTCTAGATGCCCCCTCTCGTCAGCTTAGATGCAAATTTGAGCTGTTGCGGGTATGAGACAAATGCAGCAGATATTTTAAAATCAACCAGACGTAAACTGAGAAGACGCCGAGAAAATAGTTATCATATCTTGCAAGGAAAATTGTTACTATACCTTGTGCTCGCTTTTCCGCAAGTTTACCAGCACGAACTCATAATCCGTAAAGCCACCTTCGGCGAGAGTCAAGAGCACGCGGTCGGTATTGGTTGTACCTTCAAAGCCATAGAGAGTAAAGGCTGACATTTTCTATTTCGATATTTGTAGTAGCTTTGGTCCAAATTCACAATTTCTGTTCTGAAGAGTCTCAACATATGTACAGGTATCTATCGCAAACCTGAAGAGTGTCAGCCCCCGCGTTTTATAAGCTAACTGAGATCAGCAACGCCAAATGGAGCTAGCGCTAAAGTCGGCCATACGGAGGCTTGTATTCAGACAGTATTTTTAGACTTGGTATGTGATATTATTACGAGATTTGTCTTGACATACAAAGTAGGGCGAGCTGTCGCCCTTGGTTTTGCTGCTATATTTGTGAATATTGTACACCAAATTCAGAAGCTTGGATAACGCCCTTGTGGTAGTAGTGGTGAAATATGGGAATGACCGAGAAGGTGAGGGTCGAAAGTAAGAGAAAATACTGGAGGAGCCTACCGTCGAAAGCACTAGTTCTGAAGCGCGTGGCTGTGACTGGTAAGAGATGTGGAATAATAGCGGATATATAGTTGTTGAACTACGAAAACTTGAGTTATCTGGCTATTTCAAGAGAGTACGAACAAGCTATTCTTCGGCCGATCGCGGTATGCCGCAGTTTCGCCCTATTATTGAAGAGTATCACGGAGAATAATAGAGAGTATAGACGACCTAGCATTGAATAAGCCACACACAAGATCATCACATGAAATAATTGTGCAGGCAACATACCCTCTGCGCAGCCACACGCCATCGTCACTGCGTTACCTCATAGATTCCAAGGGTTCCCGCCACTTCCCAATCGGGTAGGCCTCCAAGCCCAGCCACGACCGAGATGACGTCGCCATTTTGCCCCGCCCCAACCGCCGCCCGCTTGCAAGGAGAGGCACATGTCAACACCTGACCTCTGCTCTCAACAGCTCATTGCAACCCCATCCCACGCAATCTTTTCAAGTTTTTACCATACAAAACCCCCTATTCAACCTTGATACAGCTGCTCTACAGCTTTATAGCACCCAACTTGAATCAATAAGCCAGTGCCCGCACCATCGGAACCATGCTTGCCAACTCAACAGTCATCGTCAGCAACATTGCTGCCGACACGAGCGACAGCGAAGTTCGCGAGTTCTTCAGCTTCTGGTAAGTCGTCGCTTTGCACAACATTTGCCTTTGGCCTGTATCCTGGCTAACCTCTTTAAAGTGGCAAGATTTCTGACCTCAAGGTCACCCACGTTGATGACAACAAAAAGGCCGAAGTCACCTTTGAAAAGGAAACCGCCATGAAGACGGCTCTTCTTCTCAACAACACCCAGCTCGGCCCCAACCACCTCAGCGTCGCCAGCGCCAGCGGCCAGGAGCCCTCTGATGAGACCGGTCCCGACTCCAAGGCGGATGAGCGTGACACGGACGAGATTACGCAAGAGGAGAAGCCCCGCGCCCGCATCCTGGCCGAATACCTCGCCCATGGCTACGTCGTAGGTGACGCTGCCATCGAGCGTGCCATCGACCTAGACTCCAAGCACGGCATGTCGAACCGCTTCCTCAGCACCATTCAGAATCTCGACCAAAAGTACCATGCCACCGACCGCGCCCGCACCGCCGACCAGAGCTACGGCATCTCCCAGCGTGCCAATAACTTCCTCACTGGCCTCAACACGTACTTTGAAAAGGCCAGCAACACCCCTACCGGTCGCAAGATTGTCAAGTTCTACACGGATGGGTCCAAGCAGGTTCAGGATATTCACGCCGAAGCCAGGAGACTGGCAGACTTGAAGAAGGAGGAACATGGTGGCAGCGCCTACAAGGCTGCTGGTTTGGAGAGATTCTTTGGCGAGCGAAAGGCCAAGGAGGAGGCTGAAGCTGCTGGCACTGCTCCTTCTTCTGGCGCTGCTCCCGATACCAAGACTGGTTAAGAACTGGATGATTGAAGATGGAAAAAGTGTAGAACTCTAGTATTCACGACGGTATGAGGATTATGATACACGTTGCTCTCCTTTATCCTTGAATCAAAGTTTTATTTTATAAATGAATAGCACCTGTTTATCTAATTTTGTGTTGCTTAATTCCCTTGTTCCTTGGAAAACTTGTGAGGTAGCGAATCTTCGATGGGACCCTTGGGGTTGGAGGGCAGTTTCTGCCGAAACTTGTCAGCATCTTGTTCGTAAAACTCTGAAGCCTCCTAACGTAGCTAATATAACATACCTCGAGCTCATTTTCGAGATTCTTTCTTTGTGTGTCCTCATTTCCCGTTCCATGACCGGAGCCAGGGGGATCATGCTGCTGGGCTCCAGTCTGGCGAGAAGGGGGAGGGGATTCGCGACCTGCGGGTTTTGACTCGGGCATTGTAGTTGTGAAAATAATAGGCTTCGAGTAGTATTGGAAGTTTGACTGAGAGAATTGTAACAGTTTCCAAACAGTAGTGAGCACGAATTGGCGCGACCGGTTTATATGGATTTGCCGTCTCGCCGCATGACGGCAACCTGACGTATCTGTGTGCTGTAGATGGCGTAATAGCGGGTGGGTTTACATCATGAGCCGCAGAATGGCTTGATTTTTCTAGCAAGGTTTAGTTCCCGGGCGTTGTTGATTAAAATGGGACTGTTTCCAGTTTTGGGAATTATAAAATTGTTTTATCGTTGTGTCGGTGGCATAACAAACGTGTCTTGGGTTGAAAACTCCACGACCAACACTGTTAATCTAGGAAAGTTTATTGACAGCTTCTCGCTTCGTGTCACTGATACTATACAGTGTGTTAAGCAAATTTTATGGCTACCAGATGCTACTAATTTTGCTAGCATGCAAAGTCACTATAACGAATGTGAATCTCTCGTCTTGACATGTGTCCAGTAATAACAAACCTACCAAAGTACGGTATATCCCCTGCAGAGGCACCGTCCCTGGCTATTTGCGACCCTCTACAAGTACCCCGCGAACAGATGCGCCACACTTTCCTTTGTTGATGCATGAGCGGAAATAGCCCGGTCATAAGCAGTGGTAGAAAAGGCAACCTACCAACCTGGCAACACTGTTTCTCCATTTTTACACACAACTGTGAGCTTGCAGCTGTTTGCTTGGTCATGGCCCTTTCTTTTGCGTTTGGGACTGAATTTCAGTTTCGTCGGCCTGTCTTTCATGCAGTACACCTGGCGCTAGTCTTGTTGGCGGAGTAGTAGGCAGTCTAGTGGCTTGCTGAAAGACTCAGTCACGGCCCTCGATGACTCGGCTTTTTGCTAAGGAACAAATCGTATCTATTATTGCAGGTCGAATCCTGGTCCAATTTGGCTTACATACTGTATTTATAGGTCTCTTTTTCAATCCATTAACTTTATACCAGACCATATCGGTACAAGGTTGGTAAATGTCTTTCTTTCGCATGTTGGCGAGGAAAGAGCAACTACCGTCAACACCCTATCCTGGCGAAACAGGACGTAGCTCCCACCTGAGCTCGACAATCTTCGTAATACACCCATCTCATTTGAATAAAAGCGCTGTTTTCAAATTTTCCAGTTTTTGTTTTTGTTTTTTTTTAATACTTGGGCCTATTCGGGATCTCGATATGACGGCAGTCAACCAAGAACGAGAAATGGAAGAAGGTCAATCCTCCAATCCCATCGCGTCTTCGACGCCTCCGCCATCGTATCCAAGCCCAGCTCCAACAATGCGGCCAAATTCGCCTATTCTTCCGCGACCTTCTGCCTCTGAAGACGAAGTACGTGACTATATTCGAAGCCTGTTAGTTGTCAAGCACAACATTGCCGCCGAGACCGCCAACGCAACTGCGACCAGATTCTACCTTGGACGCGGGTGGGGTTTGCGTGCAATGCACCTGGAGAAATACAACGAGATATTTGGCACCGAGTTTGGACGATATTTGCACGTGGATGTTCAGCAGGCGTTGGATGCGGAGGCTCTCGCGAAAGATCGGAAAGAACTCGAGAGCTGGAAACATTCCCAGATGTGTTGGGGATTCTTCAGTAAGCTGTTGGTGCTTCTGGGTGTTTGACGTGGCTAACTCAGCCTTTTTCACTGGGCAGACACCACTATCGTAACTCTGATGTTGGCAGCTATAATTCTCATGATTAGACAACGGTGTAAGTTCTGTTCCCTCTTGGGCTGCCATATTTTGTGGCTCTCAGTATATTGACGCATCGACATGACACTGACGTACTGTCGGTTCATCTGCGACCATAGTCGATTATTCACTCATTCTCATTGCACTACAGCAGCTACTAGTTGGTTTCACCCTTCCGACAAAACAAATGCGACATGAAGTGAATTTGTTTGCTCTTGTCCTTCTGTTCTTTGCGGTTCTTGAAAGGTACACCTTCAAACCACCGTCCTGTCCATGACGGCATCGGGATGTGTTAGCTTTTGGCCTCGCAGGGAAAAGAATGGGTCTTGTAAGATAATGGGGAGAAAGAGAAAAAGAAAGGAAAACATGCAGGTTCGAAAGCGCTTTAAGTTTTGTTGATGATGTTGGTAAACGGCATTGTCTGGTGTAAGTCAGCGTATAGTTGGGAAAGGATGACAGTCACAGCTAGCATTTGGAGAGCAACTCAATAATCAAAACCACCTCACAGATTTCTATATTTCTTCTGTCTAGTAAAAGTATAGTATTTTCCCAAAATTGACACACATATTGACCACGTACACTGATCAAGGGCCATCTTGTTAGCGGCCGCCCGCGCGGCCCGCCGCTAGCCTTAGCAGGAACGATGCGCTTGGTCCGGGTGAAACCACTTAACGCCTCGCGGCGCCTTGTTTCCTCTTCCCCCGCCCTCTCTCCAACAAAGTAAAAACAAAGCTACAGCGTTCCCCCTTTGCTTCTGCGGCCTCCGCCTGCCCTTGTCAACGTCGTCACCTCTCCCTTGACGAGTTCTTCCTCCTAGAAAAAGGCTCAGGCGACCTTTTCTTCCATTCTTTTTGCGCAGTCAGCGGGAATTTACGAGCATTATCATCGCACAACACAACACGTCTCGTCTCTTCGGCATCCGCCCACACCGCGAACGGCATCACCATGCCCGACTTGAACTCAGTCCCTGCCTCGCCGCGCGGCCTGGGGTCCTCGCGGCGCCAATCCAACCAGCAGATGCCTCCTCCGCCGCAGCCTGTATCAGGTTCACCGTCGCTGAATATCCTCCCATCAAACCAAAATGCCCTGAACCAGCAGAACAGCACCGCCGTATCGTCTTCGGTCCCGTCACCGCAACTCACCGCAGCACAACCTGCTGTTGCTCAAGGAGACTCTAATGCTGCGTCTGGACCTGGGCCATTGCGACATCCACGGCCTCTTACCGCGTCTGAGATGCACTCGCAGCTAGAAAAAGAACAAGAAGCTTTGGTACGGAGACTGCATCGTTCTTCTCTCGCAGATACTAGACTAACGTACTACGACAGGTCAACCGACTTACGCGCGAACTCTCCCTCCTGCGAACCGCTCATAATGCCTCTGCAGCATCCAACACCTCGTCTGCGTCAGCAAGCAACTCTACACACGAACCAATCGGCGACTCGTCCCTTCTCTCAGGCGCCGGATTCTCTATCCCCAGCACCCGCCGTCATCACCGCACATCATCAGCCACGTCACAGGGCCATGCCCTTCCCTCCTCATCCTACGAAAATCGCGGAACACACTTCCCTCGACCGCCGCCTCCCGTGCCTCTTACTCGGCAGGACAGCTCAGCGTCTCGATCGAGTCAAGCCAACGTTGGTGGCTACCCACCGGCAGCCATCGACCCGTCCAACTACTTTCACAGCCAACGAGTGCCGCAGTCGGCCAACTCTGTCGCTGCAGCGCCTGGCAGCGCCACTGGCGGCGACCAGATGAGCCCTGGCATGATGCCTGCGACGATGCGATATGAGGAAACCGCCTTTTACAGAGGCGAGCTGGAATCCGCCAAGAGGGAGAATGACTTGCTGAAGAAGCGTATCCGAGAACTGGAGAAGATGGTACGCGAGCGCAGAGAAAGCGATGCAGGCCGAACGCGCAGCGAGAGTGTCAGCACCACGGCGAGCGCATCGGTTGCGCCAACGGGAGGATCTAGCATTGCAGGCCCTCGTGACTCGTCGGCACAACGTTTGGATAGAGGCCGGGCGAGCGCCAGACAGAGTGTCACTAGCGTTGCCGTTGGCGTGCCGGAAGAAGAGGTCAGGGTTGGTGAGAGCGCTGCTACATATGTCCGCCGCGTTGAGGGCGAATGAGACGAATTGCGGCACCGGCGTATTAAAGCACAGAGACATGGACAGCACGGCGGGGTTGTGGTGAATTCAATTGAGCACAAAAGCTGGCGTTACGGAAAGGCATCATATATAGCTAGTCTGTTGTTTCATATCGTTACATGGTCATGACAATAAGCAATCTCCCTTCTTCAAGCTTTCATTTGCAGTTTTCGATTTCCAATCTTTTAGTTGACATCCTTAGCAAGTTTCTGTATCAAATCGAGAGTGGCTAGTAGCATCTCATATATGCTCTCTCTTAATAGACACCGGGCTTCCATAACCAGTTACTCGTTGCCTCTTATTCGGCCGCCTATCTTCCTCTGGCTCATCCTTGACAGGTCTCCCATCGTCCGTCCTAGCCAGACCAGATGTCGACGGGCTCGGAGTGAGGTACGCTGAAATCTCATCAATGTCTGCCAAATCATCACTCACACCGTTGGGATGAGCAGCGTAATGTCTAGCCACTCTATCCACCAGGCCCTGGTACGCCGCTCTGTCGGCCTCTTTGGGCAATAACTTGAGCGCAACAGCCAAGCTACAGCGTTGGATTCGCGATTCTTCACGCTGTACGTCAAGCGCTGTTTGGAGTTGTTTGATTGTATCTTCTGCGTCATCTAGCTTTTTCTTCGCATGATCCTTTTCGCTGCGCAAAGTAGACACCATCGTCTCGTGCTCTGCTCGCACGTCTCTCAATGTCGCATTCCACGTAACGCTTTCCTTTCGAAGGGAGTAAAGTTCTTCCATTACCATTTCTGTTCCTTTGCGGGATGTATCTAGCTGCTTTGCGCGCTGGCTGCCGAGTCTTTGCGCGCCTTCTAGCGTGCTGGATGACTCGGCGAGGTCTGCTTCTAGGCGTTTGTTGCGGTGCATTAGGCGGTAGTAGTCGCCTGTAACTGTCTGCAGGATCTTCTTCTTTTTGGCAATGTCTTCTTGGATCTTTTTCTTGTAGGTTTCTGCTTTTGCTGCTGTGTTGCGCAACTGGGTTTGTAGTTTGAGAATAGTTTTGGCGTAGGTTGTGCGAGTATTGCGGAGGTGCGTTGCTCTGTTTTCTAGGCGTGAGACTTGCTCTGATAATGTGTTTTTGGATTTGGGTTTGTGGAAGTTGTGAGTTTTGGAACGAGGTGGTGCCATTGTGTTGTGTGATTTTATAGTTGGGTGTTTTTGAGCGAGTGAATGCTTCTTCTGCTTCAATGTAGATTCTGTACCCGACTTGTTTTCTTATGGCGGGGGAAATAGATATAATGTGTGAGCAGGTGCAAGAATTAAGACGTGTTTTGAATTTTGGTTTGTAAAATTACAATGGTGTTGTGAGAGAAGAAAGCTGTGGATGCATGTCACCGGCGTGACTGACGTTTCACTTTGCATTCACTTATACGGCGATTGAGCAACTTAGACGAGAGCTCTAAATCTAACGTATACAATTTTAATTTGCCCATATTATCTGAGGTGGCAGGCAACTTAATCTCGGGTACTGCCCTTGATGACACCTGTAGGGTCGACGGTGACGGTATCGCCCCAGGTGGCTTGCCAACCATGATCCGCAAGATATACTTTCCACGCTTCATCGTCGTCCTCCAGGCGCCTTGAAACATCCGGGATGACAAAGAATGCAACTAGTGCGCCAAGAACTGCAAAAGCAGAACCGATGAGAAATGCCGCCTGGTCGCCCTTAGAAGGGTTGTCGGAATACGAGTTGAGAATGGCGGTAAAGACTTGTGTGCCGATGGCAGCTCCGGCTTTAGACCATGCGGATATGAAGCCCATCATTTGGCCGCGGATAGATGTTGGGAAGCACTCCGAGGCAGTGAGAACGACGGTACTGGCATCCAATTAGCAACATGGTATAACGAAAAGCTGCATGTTACTTACCTTCCAGGTCCAACTTCTCCCAGGGTCAGGAAGATTCCGTACAAGACGATAAACAGTGGGAAAACGCCTTGAATCTTGTGAATAGCACCACCAAGTATGAACCCAAGAGTAGCCTGAAGCGTAAACCCAAGCGCCATTGTCCTGCGTCGACCAATCCTATCCGACAGAAACCCACCCAAGAACGGTCCCGGGATATAAAAGCAATTAATAACAACACCCCAGCCCAGATTCTTCACCAAGCTACTATCAGGATTCACCCTGTTAATAATCGTAGCACTGAATATGCCAAACGGGATGGAAATCCAGTTATACAAAAACCAGCACGACGCAACCCCAATCAGCGGCCTGTAATACCGCTTCAGCGCAAGCCAATACGGCACCTTTTGCTTACGCATAGACGACTTGCGATACGCCGTGGCAACCGCCATGCGAATCCGAAACCAAAAGATGCCCAGCGGCGGCACCGCACCCAGCGCAAAGGCCGTCCGCCACACAATCCCGTAATGCTCCTCCTTTTGCCCTACGCAAAGCAGCAGCAGCAGCGGCACAAGACCGCCCCAGACGTAGCCCAGCGCAGCCGACAGGTCCGCCAGCATGGCAAACATGAAGCCGCGGTGTTTGCGAAACCTGCCGCTTTCGTCGGTGGCTTCGGCTGCTCCCGCGCCGGAGACGGGGTACTCGCCTCCCGCGCCGACGCCTGCGACGCCACGCGCAATGATGAGCATCCAGAAGAGGCCTGTGGCGGAGGTGCCGTTTGACGCAGCGGACATGGCGATGCCGACTACGAGGAGGACGGTCGTGGCGACGGCGCCGGTTTTGCGGCCGAGTTGGTCGACTATGACGCCGAAGAAGAGCATGCCCACTATCATGCCGATGAGGAAGGCGTTGCTGAGGCGTTGGTAGATTGTGCTTGTGAGTGCGTCGGGGTAGATTACTGCCAGGAGCAGCTCGACGTTGCCGATTACTGCAGCATTACTGCCATGAGAGGTGAGTATAAAGTTTGGTATATGATTTAGGTGGGAGATATGAGAAGTCTTACTATCCGTCTGATCCAATGGCTAGGCCTGAGAAGAGGACCATGAGCCATACAGAGAGTTTACTGTAGTAGCCTTTTTCAGGCTCGTTGAAGCTGGCAGTTTCGACATTTTCGGTCTCATTGGCGGTTGGAGCTGCTTGCTCCTTTTCCTGCGCAACTTGGTTCAGTTCGTCGTCGTGAGCAACAGGCGGTTTGTGATCCATCTTGAAGGCATTGGCAGTCAAGACGATGGTTGTAAGATGGACGTCTAATTGAAACTAGCGAGTTGTTTTATGCAGCCTGTTTAGTCTCCGATTTGCGGTCAGAGTAGCAATTGCCGAATAGCGTATTTAAATTACCCGACCACTCTCATGGATGCATGTCCGGACAACGTCCGCGGGGGGCCGATTGGAGGGGCAAAGGGAGTGCGGCAGACGTCTCCCCACACTCTCCACACTATCCCCACGCGAGCTGTTGGCCGATGCGGACAAGGCTCCGGTACTGTCCGGGCAAGCAATGTTAAAAGATATAATAAATCAAATTTTATGGCTGATAGTATTGAACACGTATTTTTTGTCTTTTATTATCTGGACAGTGCCCTTCACTGCAGAGCAGTCTTCGTGTCCATGTCCGTACGGAACCGTCGTTGCGTTGGGTCAAGCCAGCTCGTCATGTATAAGAAAGCGCTTCTAGCTAACTGGTGTATCATTGACGGCATCTGCCGAGACTGTCCTCTCCTCCTCGTGGCCCTCAGTGTTCTTCATCGCGTATGGTAGCAAACGACGTATTTCGCTGACATATGCCTCTGCTTCTCCAGCAGCCCACCCAAAAGCAAGTCGCACCATTTCATACACTAAATATTCATCCCCCTCTGGGGCCTGGCCAAGTTTGGTAAAGCATGCATACACTCTGGATGCCGGGCTGTCCAATACATTGACAAAAGACGACGTGAGAGTGTGCCCATTCTTCTTGAGATCTTCTTCGGCGCTTTGGAAGCCTTGTCTATAGAGGCCGCGAGTAAACTCTTGTTGCAACACATTCTTGTATGCGCTGTGGTCGGGGTCTCCGAGAATAGTCTTGATAGAAGCATCCGACTCGGCTAGTGGAAATGGCATTGGGTAGTGGTTCACCTGCCAGGGAGCCGTCTGCGCAAATTCCCGGTCGATGATGGCAAGGAAGTTGAATTCGTCGTCGATGAGGATATTTTGGGTTCCAAGGTCCATGTGGCTCAATGGAAACAAGCCTTCAGTAGCAACATCCTTGAATAGATTGGTTCTGGATACAATGTCGCAAAAGACTGATATACCTATTCTATGAAACGACGTTGAGCTTCTATGGTCCTTGGAATGCCTATTAGCTGCAGCCTGTCCAGCGGCTTCAAAGTACTCAGAAGCTGTGGAGAATGGCCCGGGGTTGTCGAAACCTTCTATAGCGGCAGTAGCCAGTTTGTCGATGATCGCATCGCCGGTAGAGGAAAGCGATGAGATGGAGCCTATCTGAGGAAGTACCAGAGTCGCTATTTCGGCTTGCACCCTGGTCCATTGGGCTATGATGTGCTCTTGAACTACAGCCTGTATTCAGTTGGTATAACGATCCAACGGGCCTAGTGTAGTACTCACTGGTAGATTACAAATATTGAATTCAGTGCTATGCAAGGTATTTGCATAGAACCCTTCCAGAAGCATATACGCTGCACCGGCTTTTGCAGCAAGGGGTGAACCAGCGGGTTCATAGGCATATACATCGGGAATAGAAATAGCGGAAAGTCTCTGCCGGACAAACTGCATTGTCGCAGCCTCACATTTGATCACGTACGCTTCGTCTTCCTTGTTGACCGTAGAAGGGGTGTCAGGATGGCGCGGTAAGCGAACGCGGGCAATGACCAGGCTACCGTCTTCAGTAACCATTTCGAAGCAGATCCAATACTGGCCTGCCGAAAAAGGCTTGCTCAAGTTCAGCTTTTGCTTCTTGATGCGCTCGGCATGGGCTAATACCGCGGATGTGTTGATATAGTCCAGGGCGACTTGCAACCGTTCCTTCATACCGTTGTAGTCCCAGCCGTCGAAGGACGACCATCTGCTGCTGGGGAGTACTCTAGCTTTTGGAGACATTGCCATGAGTTGACGCTTTGCGTGTGGTTTGAAGCTAAATAGATGAATATTTTGTGGAAATACCGTTTTGTTGTGTGAAAAATCAAGTCGGGTCTTTGGCCTCCTTGTGTAACACTTGACACATTACCCTCGCCGTTCTACCATTCGTTAATTAGTAGGTGACGTGGCATCTCTGGACAGGTACAGTTCCGAATTAAATAGTAAAATTGGTTAATCCGTAATATAACACTCAATTGATACCTATATTATTTCTTGTCCATGCCCTGAATAACACTGCAAGTAGACTCTGAACAAGATAACCTCAATCATGACCAGGCTGTAAACTGGCCGAACCCACCCCCACCCATCCATGCCGCAGACCCGCACCGGCACCGGCCCTCCCCGATTGCCCGAATCCGGCATCACCCCCCGACTAGCCCCAGCCCCGTCTACTACAAAACGTCGTCTCCTCTTCTATTCCACTCCGTGACGTCGGTGGCCAGCGTTTTAATTTGTGAATTTCTTTACCACTGCCCAATCACACGGTAAAGAGGCCATTTCTCTATATTTTCACTCTCATTGGACTCGTTGGCCTCTACTCGGAAGTTCGCCGATAAAGTTTGCCGACGTTTGCGAGGCCGGCTACTGCGATACTTGGTCCGCGGCGGCCGAGTCGACAATCACCTCTGCAGCCTCCTTTTAGCCTCTCCAACCTTCACACTCCAATTGGGGCTCTTGCTTGCAGAAGAACATCCGTCAATCTACATCATCCACCATCATGGGAGCCCCAAATCTAGAGCAGCCAAGACCGCCGCCGCGCCAGCCATGGTTCAAGCGCAACGCAATCCTCCTCATCAGCATCCTCGCCTCAGCCTGGATCATCTACACCAACAATCTCCTCTCATTCACCGATACCGCCGCCGCCAACCCAGAAAAAAAGGCTCGAAAGTGCACAATCTCCAATCTCCACGACGACCTCTCCTTCCTCGACAGCGCCAAACCCATCTCAAAAAATGAATTCATCCAGCGCAGAGATAACCTGGCCCAAGCCCTCGCACAAAACGGCGTCGACGCCTTTGTAGTCGAGCCCGGCTACACATTTCAGTACTACGGCAACATCTCCCAAACAGACTGGGAGCCATGGGAGCCCGAAGAGCGGCCGTTTCTCATGCTCATCCTCCCGCAGACATCTGCCTCAGATGGCGGCGGCGACGGCACAGCAGTCACGGGCAAAATGGCCTTTCTGGCACCACACTTTGAAGAAGGCCGCGTACGCATGCTAGGTATCCCCGCTGCAGAGGACCACCTAGAGATAGTCATCTGGGAAGAACACTGGGATCCGTACAAGACGCTCGCAGAATCAAGTCTGTTCAAAGACTTGGACAGGCCGCCTACGCTCATGATTGACGAGGAAATGCGCGACTACATCGTCCGCGGCCTCGAGGGCGCAGGTATGCACACCGTCGGCCTCTCGCCCGAAGCAGAGCTGGTGCGACAGACCAAGTCCGCCGCAGAGGTCGAGCTGCTACGCGCCGTAAACACAGGCACAGTAGCCGCCGTGCGCGCCATGCGGCCGTGTCTCGTCCCGGGACTGACAGAGGACCAAGTGACGCGTATCCTCAACAGGGCGCTGCTTTCTATTGGCTTTGGGCTCTTTTTCAACATTGTGCTGTTTGAGGAGCATGGGGCTTTGCCGCATGGGGGGTTTGTGACTGGTGGCAAGGAACTTGCGCCTGAGTCGATGGTGGTCATTGATGTTGGGGCGCATTATATGGGTTATTCGTCTGATATATGCCGCAGTTTCTTAATTGGTGAGCCGGACAAGAAAATGGACAAAGGAAAAAATGACGAGTTGCATAAAGAAAAGGAACAAGTGTGGCAGATTGTGCTGGATGCGCAGGCGGCGGCGGCTGAGGCGATGAAGCCCAACAACACGGCTGCGAGCGTGGATATTGCTGCGCGCACGGTGATTGAGCATGCTGGCTATGGATACGGGTTTACGCATCGGCTGGGTCATGGGATTGGCATCAAGGCGCATGAGTCGCCGTATTTGAACAAGTGGAATAAAGAGGTCAAGTTGCAGCCTGGGATGACGTTTACGAATGAGCCGGGCATCTATCTTGAGAATCGGTTTGGCGTGAGGCATGAAGACATTTACCTTGTCAAAGAGGATGGAGAGGCGGAGCTACTCACTGGACGTCGTGCACGGGGGTTATACGATCCTTGAAAACACCAAGTGATGAGATGACATGTAGGATTCTCGATACAGCAAATGACTTAGATGACATGTACGATCCTTGATACAAGTGATTTAGATGACCAAGAGAATTGGGTATCATTTATTAGAAACGTAAAATTACAAGACATTTCAACAAAAAGAAAAAGAAAAGACATCAAGACATCAAAACACCTCCGTTTCGGACCACGTTTCCCTCGTTACCTGTATGCCCACTGCCCTGTCTTTGTTCCAATATCATACGTATCCACGTTGCGTAAAACCCCATGAGTTGAAAATATGCCCGCCTTTCCGATGATGTGATATATGACTGTATATGTAGAGAAAAGGGAAAAAAGGTCGAAGGGGAGAAAAAAAAAAGGCAAAGAATCAAACGCCGTTGTTGTTGTTTTATGCTGCCGGTGGTGACGTGAAGCCAGCCAGCGGGAACCCGCTGGCAATGGCCGCACCATGAAACTGGTCTAGCCAAGCCATGCCGTCGCCTTCTGCGACTGGATTATGAGATATGCTACAGTCAACATACGCCGAGTCATTCATGTACACAAAGTCAGTCACCTCGATGGCGCATTCTGATAGCGCGCCGGGGAATGGTGACGCACTAAGCGTGGCACACATCCAGCACATTTGCTGAAAGATTTCAATGAGCGTGTGTGTCCATGCTGAGACGCTGACGCGTATTGAATTTTCTTCGACTTCGAGATGAATCATCCGCAGGCCGGGACAAAACACGGCGTCTTCATCAGTGCTGTCCCAGACGGACATGCCTGGGCAGTCCTCGCCTTGTTGGTGTGAGACGGACGCATTGGTGACGGCCTCTTCTAGGCATTTCAATAGTTGGCGTCCGCATTTCGGCCATTGCTTGTCAATGTATTCTGCAACAGTTGTGTGGACGCAGCTGCCTGCCGTTCCGGTAATGGCGGGCAGGCTGCCAATGTTGACGAGTTGCGGATCGCCAATGCCGTCTAAGGGACCAAAGAGCTGACACTCAAACTTGAACTGAACAAGCTGGTAGCCGTCTGCAGGCGGTGGGAATGGTCGCTTGCGGATAATGTCCCAGATGGCCGACTCGGACATGTGCACCTGGACGAAGTTGGGAGATAGGAGGACGCGATTGATTTCGGAAAGGAGGTTTTTCGACGCTTTACCGTTGAGGATGAGGGTGTGTAAAGTGCGGGCGATTTGCTCGGGACAGCCGCCGGGAGAAACAGAGGGAAACTCTCTGTGCCAAAAGCCGCAGACGAGCTGTAGAGCTAGGGGAAGATCAATGCCGCCGGCGTTGACGGACCAGGAGACTGGCCGTTGCGACAGGCCGGGGCCAATCTTGTCGAGGACGCATCTCGAGGTTTCGGGGCCGTTGAGGATGAGAATAATTTGGCGAATTGGGCCCTCGAAGAGCAGGATGACTTGGCTCGAGGGCTCGGTAGAAGAGTCGTGGTAGAATTGGTAGAGCTCGTCCCAGATCTGGCTGACAAAGTCGGACAGCAGACGGTCGATGACGCGGTCGAGATTGATTTTTACTTTTTGGTCGGAGAGGTAGTAATGGGTGAGCAGTGCATTGTCGAGGCCCTCTGCGAGCGTTGTGGCAAAGGCGGCGACGAGAGCGCCGGCAATGAGCGGCGGGACTTGAACCTCGGTATCCTTGACATGCTGGGAGAAGCTGGTCGGGAGGGTTGGCAGCGGAGGTTTGTACGGTACAGTGTCGGTCGCAGGCGCAGTGCCAGGCCTTCTGATTATGTCAGGGAAGCCATGTGGCGAAGGCATGTCTGCTCATGGTTGAGTGAAGTCGCGGGCGAGGATGGAGTTGTCGCAAGGGGTCGTCGAGCATGGAAGAAAGTTTGCAGCGGCGGGCCAGGCGAGACGAGGGAGGCACCGGTCGCCTATCGAGAGAGAAAGAGAAAGACAGAGAGAGAGAGAGAGAGAGATTGGCGGCGAGAAGCGAGGAAGTTGCGCACTCGCAGTATCGTGTCGCAAGATGCCGCGCAAGGAGCGGATGGACGATGGACGAGGAAGGGAAAAAGGGCGAACGAGAGATGGTTTTGAGATGGTTGGTGTTGAAAGGCGAAATGCGGCGGCGACCCGCTAGTAATGACGACGGTGGTCGCAGTAGCAGCAGGGACGGGGAACGGAGGGGGGGGAGAGAGGGAGTGCTGTAGTGCGCTCTAAAACTGAACGATTGTGTGGTGGTGGGTGGTGGTTCGAGCGGAGCAGAGGTCCCTGGCTGGCACTGGGTCCCCGTCTGGCGGAGAACAACCAGCGCTGCAAAGGCGGTCGCAGGCAGGCACGGCAAGACCACGCACACACACACGCACACACGCACGCACCACACAGCCAGAGGCGGGCTACGTGACAGCATTACGCGTCCCGCTGAGCAATGTAGGCGAAAAGCGCTGTTCTTGTTCAGTGTCAACGCACCAGCGGCCATTGGGCCCCATCAAAGGCCGCGCCATTATGTGGAAAATGGAAATATCTTTCCTCGTCATGCCTCGTGGTGAAATCAAGCAGTATGGAGATGTGTTCTCTCAAGACGCCTCGTGGTTTCCGCTTGTCTGTGTGTGTGTCTTTGGCTGGCTGGCTGCGGAGCGATTTGGTTTCTGTCTCTAGCATCACACTCTTCTTGGTGCAAAAAGCCAACCCGTACCCGTAGAGACGCATGGCGTGGGATATTGATCGTATCCAGAACTTCGCGGGGGAAACATGACAATAGTCTGCACAATAACCTTGTTCGGCATCTTCCCTGTGCCGATTCCCACTCCAATGCTAAGCCTTTTGGTGACGCCATCCGTCGCACGCTGTTGGTGGCTGCGCTGGATGCTAAGCTTTCGGAGCCACTCGTGGCCGATTGCCAGATTCGCCGATGGCTATTGTTTGAGTAGATGACAATATTCATAAGGATACGGCCTTTTCTCTTCAACGGCATATTGGAAAAGGGGGCCCAACCGCTGCTCTCTCTCTCCCTCTCTCGTATTTTGCACAATAATTCATCGGACTCCAGGCTCTCACGATCTGCTTAGCCGTCGATTCCCACTCCGTTTGGCTAGCTACTTTGTCGGCCCCCTTTCCGCAAGCCGCCCATTTTCTCCGCAAAAATTTTTGCCGGACGCGTGTTGCGGGTTTGCTGATCTGTACATCGGCGGCGACAAAAGGTCATTCGTTTAGCTTGACGAGTTGCCACTGTCGCAGATCGCAGACCAACTCGTCGTCTTTGGGTTTTTTAAAAAAAAATAGGCCGTATTTGAGGCCTGGCCTGTAATTTCATGGTAGCTGAATTTTATTTTGCCATTTTGTGGCCTGTAGCCAACGAGAAGCCGCATATAGTCAGCCGCTTACTGGCGTGCTGACTTCGTAAAGTTCGTATCTCGTGCTCTGTGAGGGGGGGGGGGGGGGGGGTTTAGGTTAACGTTAAGGATACACGGAAAGGTTAAAAAAACACCCAAAAAAACAAAACCAAAAAAAAAAAGGATTAAAAAATAA